>VZUI01020221.1:0-35595 GCA_013401135.1 Cettia cetti | reverse complement strand
GGGGGGGGGGGGGGGGGGGGGGGTAACAGGGACAAACCATAGGAGAATAACTTAAAAACAGCTTAACAAAAACACATCACTACATTAAATAATATTTTGTGATGTTGGATCTCTATGTCCATATTAAGACAGGGGAAAAAAAGGGGGGAAAATGCAGAGGCCACCTTGTATTGACAACAGAAAACAAGGGACTTCTTTTATTCATTTAACTCACACAGCTTGGTGTGTATTTTGCTCATTGATCCTAAGCCTGATACATGTATAAAATTCTTGCACATATAAAACCCTGGTAAATCTCCTGAAAACATGCAGAAAGCTTTAGAAAGTCAAATTTCTGTGAGAGAGCATAGTGCTGATAATATGCTCTAACCCACCTCACAGTCTAAATCCCTGTACAAGACACTCACTTAAAATCTGAACTCGATGATCATTAAGGGTCCCTTACAACTCAGAATATTCTGTAAAATCTGTGAAATTTCTATCCTGTTAGCCACAAAAAAATGTGGCCTCAGTTCTCTTCATAGTAGGCAAGATCAAAATAAGTACTACTTGGATTTGAATGCTATGGGTTTCCTATCTAAAATGTGGATTTTAAAAAAGAAAATTAACCTTGCCAAGCATCATTACATGTCAGAGTTACCAAGAAACTCTCCAGAGTCCAACATCCATGATTTATGAATCTATCTGAGTTCAGACACCTGGAAAATAAAAAGTGTCGTGGTTAGGTCTTGTACAGTTTGCTAGTACATTAGTTATAATATTGTTGTCATTGAGAACCACATGTGTAGTTATGCAGTGGAAATAATACTTAATTCTACCAGAAAATTTAATTCTGATCCTATATATGGGTAAAATCTCATCAATTATATCAAAGAAAAGGTGGGACAAATTTTGGCATAACTCTTTGGCCAAGGAAGGTTACCTTTACATACATGAAGTTTAATTTGGTAGCAAACCAGAAGTCTACCAAATCCAGAACACTGGTTCTTTTCTATCCACTTTTATTTCTCATACAATCATTATCACAGATGTATCTAAGAACCTTCCAGTAAAGAAACTAAGTACATTTTGTCAACTTAAGTTTCTCATTTTAATGTGTACCAAGTTTGTAGTAAATTCTATTCTATGCCTCAATGACGCCATTCCCAGGTGCATAATACTGTCATTTATAATATATTTAAGAGAGAGAAGAATTTTAACTTCTGGAAGAGGGTGGAGAATTTAAAACAAAAATAAATAAATATATAAAAGCTATGTACTGGGAGTAGATAAGACTTTGGCATGTCTGAAGGATCTAGCAGGAATACCGAACTACTGACTAACCTTACATGACTGTCTGCCAAAGGGGACTTCCCTGGAACACTTCTCTCTTCAAAGCACTTGGTTCTGATACCTACATGTGTTCTAATCTTCAGCTATCAGAACAGCTGCATTTCGAACAGTGACCACAATGAACTCCAGCAGAGAAAAAATGCTCAAGTCAGCTTTTACAAATTACTTCAGTATTTTAACTTCTGTGAGAGATGAGAATGGAGAATGAGAACAATGTACTATGACAAAGAAGTGTTTACATTTTTTCGATATAAAGTAAAATAAGAATAAAAATACTTTCAATAAGAATATGTTCAGAAGTCAGGTCGGGATATTGTTTGAAGGAATTTATTGTTTCAAGTTTTAATCTATTTAGATTTAGATGTAATTCATTCTACCATCTCTTCTGTGAAAATATATAATAGGAAAATTATTCGTATGCAGATGAACCTCACTGAAAATCTTCATCTTCTTTAGGTTTATATTTTGTTTATGTTTTATATTGATTGATTTTGTAACCATCTTCACTTCCTCTATATATTTTCAACTGATGTGTTGTTTATGGTGATGCTTGCAGTGTTTCCTGAGGAGTTCAAACTGGAACACTCGCTGACAAAGAAATATTGCCCTTGATTTCTCTGGAGGAGAAGGGTTTGTGCAAATCTAAATAAGTACCCTTTTTTGCTATGCAGAAATTTCAGAAATTGCATGAGATGTAAATTTGGAAATGTTACTCATTTGCAGACTAGCACCTGCTGTGTTTTCAATATACAGGTCACAAGTTTGCAACAAACCCCGCAGAATTACTGAGTAGTCAAGCTTTTGAATCTCATCAGAGCACACAAGCACATAAGTGATCATTGTTGCTTTAAAGAGTTGTTCACAAAACATTGCAAAGATGATACACGTTTTAGAAAAAAGCAGCAGTTTTGTTGATTATCCATCATTTGCATCACAATCACGAACAAATTTCACACCTCCATTCATCGTTGACTTTTAGTTTAATATTTTGCACCAGTTATTTAAGTTCTGGGAGCATTATCTGTGAAATGAATCTGACCTATGAGCAATGGTTGTAAAGAAAGGAAAAACAGAGTTGATGACAGCAGTCATGATTTTCTGAAACAATTTTCTACCTTATATTTGTGGAAGCCAATAGGAGCTATGACTGCTCATAGTATGTTAAGCTCTGTTCAAGCAAAATTTTCGTTCAGAGCACTCACAGTACTTTTGAGATTGTGTGCTACAGACCTCCTTGTGTGCTCAGCTTGCAGATGCTCTAAGCTTATTTCAGCCCTAACAAAAGAACCCTGGAACTTGTGCTCAAGCTATAGCAGTTTACACTTTTAGCTTGACTATATCTAGTTCAAGCCTTAAATGTCAGCCAAGATGGCAGATATTACATAAGTGGGGATTGAAACAAAGACCTTTTAGAATCAAAAGCATAGTCTTTGCAATGCTGAATAAATCAAGCTTTTTGGAGAACCTTGAATGTACATAATTATACAGTGATCCATATAATTATTTGGCAACATGCTAGAGGGGAAAAGTATATTCCCAATTGCATGTTTGTCCCTTTATAATAAGGTAGAGATGAAACTTTGTAAAATATTCTGTACTCTTTTCCTTGTTACAGCTTTATGATCGACCTTGGATGTATGTCCCCACTTTTTCTACAAATTATCACTAGAGAATTCTCAGTAATTTCATAAAATACTCTTCTTTTCCAACAAGAAAATTTTTGGCTTTGTATTTTCTATTCCAAATGTCCTTGTCTAGCACTCAATGAATTTTACTTATGAAGAACAATTCATGTATTTTCTAATGTTAGAAATATAACATGAAATTAATGGAAGCTTGCACTGTGGTAAGTCTCTTGCACAAAGGAGATCAGTTCTCAATAGAATATGGCTCTAGATGAGATGATCCATTTAAGGTAGGTGTTAACAGAGCAGCATAAGTCTATGCAGACTGATTAATTTCCAATCAAATTACAAATCTCAGTCTCAGTTTGTTATAAGGTACAATTAATTCATTTATTTTGTCTATGTGTGCATTTCTAACTTCGTTCTTCATATATTTAGGACAGGAAGTGGTGGGCTGAATGAATCATTCAGTTTCCTTTCAGATGTAAAAATTATTTGTTTTTTTTAAAAAAATAACAATTTATTATTATTATTATAGTCTCTATCACAGAGAGATATTTTGGGTACCACTGCAATCCATATATATGAGTGTGCTAGTTTGAAAGCAAAACCAGTGAGAGACTCCAAGTCAGAAATACAATTTAATAGGAGGGAAAAAAAAAAAAGTAAATAAAATAAATGCAACAGTACAAACGCCACTGACAGAGTCAGAATACAACCTGACACCCTGTTAGTTAGGGTGGTGGTAGCAGTCCAGATGAAGTGGTCTTGTTGAAGCAGTGATCCCGTAGAAAGGTCCAGTAGTTCTTGTCCTCTGGGAATCCAGTGGGTAAGGGCCCCCTGCGCTGTCCCAAATCCCAGATTATATCCAGGTGAGAATGCTTGGCTCCTCCCCAGGGCAGAGCATCTCACAACGGGCTGACACCATTCCATGAGTCATGAGCAAGGCACTCATTGCCCATTAAACAGAGATAGCTCCCAGAGGGAGGGGACAAGGGAAACACCTGGTTTCAACAGCTCATGAAGACGGTGATAGAATACATACTTTGGGCACATCTTACATTGTAATCTAGGACAGTGAGGCTTTTCCCCCTGCATAATATTATATTTAGATCTAACTCTAATTTCTGTACATATAGAGACAGACCGAGAGAGATCATAAATGCGTAGAACTGTCTGGGCTGGAAGGGGCCTTAAAAATCATCTCTTCGCAGCCTCCTGACATGGACAGAAAGCCAGGTTTCTCAAAGCGCCATCCAACCTGCCCTTGAACACTTCCAGGGATGGAGCATGAACAGTTCTTGGCAGCACATTAGTACCTCACCACCCCCACAATAAAGATTTTCTTAATATCTAATCTTAACCTACTCTTTTTCAATTTTAAGCCACTCTTCTTTCACTCAATGATCTTATAGAAAGGCCCTCTCCAGCTCAACTGTAGCCCCTTCTAGGAACTGGATGGTGATATAAGGTCTTGCCAGAGCCCTCTTTTCTCCAGGATGAACATGCTCCGTCAGCCTGTCTCCATGGTACCTACACAGAGGTGTTCAAGCCTCAGAGTATCCTTGTGGCCTCCTCTGGGCTCACTTCCAGAGGTTCACACTATTCTTATGTTGGGATCCCTTCTCTCTAGAACAACAACCAACCACACTGCTGAGAGGGTGCTCAATCTCACTGTCCTTGTCTTTGACAGAGATGTAAAGTAATACTGGTCCTGGCATTGAGCCCTGAGGAATGCCTCTGGAACTATTGTCCCCCTCTCTGGAGATGCAAAATTCTTCAGTCTTTAAATTGAAATGAGCCAAAGCTCAACAATAATTCTTTGCTATCAGAAACAGATATGCTTAAATTTTTTTGATGACTTAAACCAGTAGATAAACAAATCTCTTTCCTATTTTTTTTTTCCATTAGCTGGAGAATAGGAGATCTGCTTTCACCAGCTTTGCATGAATTCAAACATGAGCCCCTCCCTTAAATGCCCTGAATAATGTCAAACGACCTCTCTTTTATCATCTGTTCTCATGGTTCCATTGCATTAAGGGCTACTGAATACCCACAGCAAAATAGAACATGAGATTTTTCAAGAAATCCAGTTATTCACAGAGGTCTTCCAGCTTGGTCTTAGCTTTCTGTAGTTACTTTGTCATTGCTAGGAAACATCATGAGTTACAAATAGAAAGAAATGTTTACTCAGTCCTAATCATGAGTGTGGGTCAATGACTAAGGTCCCCAAATAAATCAATAGTGCTGGAAGGGAGAAGAACCCCCTTCTGGGCCACAGATACTTAAGGAAAGTGAAAGTAAGGATGAAGAAGCCTTTACTGGCTACTTTTCCAGCATGAAAAATCAAATGCAATTTGTCCAGATTAGTGGGCTTAGTGTCTTTCTGATTATCTGGTGCCACAAATATGTGACCCATGCCTATGCCTCTGATTTTTAATAAACACATTTGCTGGGTCCAATAGTTCAGCAATTTGTACAGAAAATTAGATGTAATTTGCCCTGAATGCCAGTGGTTTCTCAGATAGTTCAAAAAAATGCCAGGCAGTTCAGCAAATAACTACAACATCTCTGCAACTGAATCAGGCTGGAGACCAGGTTTCCTTGATGAAGCTTTGTTGTCTGCTTCAAATTCAAGCTCTCCCTGCTTTCAGTTTCCATAACCTTCTATATATCCTCTCCAGCTTTCCTCTACATTCCTTTTCTGAGTCTGTTACTTCCTACTCTTCCTTAGAAACGCTCAGTATAAAGGGTCTGATGTAATGAAAAATGAGCTTGTTTTTCTCATCGAAATCAAGGATGTTGGTGCAGACTCTCCCACCAGTGTTACCATAAAGGGTACATCTGCTCTCTCAAGACCTGTGCCTACCCCTTCCTGCTTCTGCCCTACCATTTGCAGAGGTACCAATGGATTTAGGATACTTGTGACATTTAGTGATCTGTCCTGAAGATGTAATAAAAAGATGGGAAAAAAAATGAAAGTTGTGTCTTTTTTTTTCTTTCTTTTCTGTTCATCATTTGGCAGTGCTCTCCTCCGCCTTGCTGCCCAGTGAGGGACACAGATGGCTGCTGCCTGTTCCAGTTAGCTCGAATAGCCAGTAAGAGCCTTTGGGGCTCTTAAAAAAGGCTCCCTCTAGGCTGGTCTCAACCCCATCCCGAAATAGAGTTAAATATAATGTTGAAATATTATATGGAAAGCTTTTTCTAAAGAATGCCAAATTCATACAGGAAACCTGTGAACCTTTTTCTCCTACTCTTGTCTATATTATTTTTGTTTCCTTTTCTTCCTCCTCCCTCATAACCTTTTTTCTGCCCCCTCAGCCCCCCTTTCTTTCCTTTCTGTTTCTCTTCTTCCTTTGCCATCTGCTCCTGGCTTTCATTTTTTGGTTTCCCCCTTCTCTGGCAATACAAATATTTCCCCACCCACTCCAAGAGCACTGTTGTGCAAAATGGGTTTTGTTTCTCTGGGCAGAGTTGTAGCAGGCTTTTGCTTCAGTTTAAACACAAATTACAACAATAATATAAACATTTAGGTTTAAAACTCAAAAGAGTATCTCACAGAATAGGCATATTTTAATTTCAAATAATAATAAGGCTAAAGTCTCCTTAAAGTAGGGCTTTATGGAATAGGAACCTCACAAGATTTCTGTGGAACTGAATAGGGGAAGAAATAAAAAAAAGATATTGCACCCTTTTTCTAGGGTTTTTTGGGGTTTTTTTTTCCCTATAATTACCAATAACCCACTATTAGGCGTCAAGGACAAAAATAACTCTTAGACTGTCTAGATATCACATCAGAACTAGTCTTTTCCCCCCTGGCAGCAGTTTGGCAAGATGATTCCTCATGGCACCTGAAGTCTATAATTGTCAGATCACTCATTCCCATGGAGAAGTCCAGGCAGGTGGTATCTGCTCTGTGCTCTGTGATTATTTCTAGGTTTTTGGTTTTTTTAACTTGGTTTCTTCACTGTCCTGAGTTTTCAGATGTGTTACAGAGAAATACCTGTATTTTGGGGAGGGAAAGAGAAGGATATTGGAATGGGTTAACTCTATCTAAGCTGGTGCAAACAATGACAATTTAGATGTTTAAATTCTCATTTCCAAATGGAGGTTTATGTGAGTTTTGTGATGTGTAGGGGCCCCAGGTGGGAGATGGGTCCCCATGTGTGAGGTGCTGTACAAACACATTAAATTCCCTGACTAGAAGATCTTACAGTGTAAGTAAAGAAGACCAGGGAGAGGCTGGAGGGTAGAGGCTGAATGAGCACAATCTTTGTTTTACAGCAAACAGCTAAATTAAATGGTGTCCCCAGTGGGCTGAAAGAAATCTGAAGTAGAAATGGACACTGAACATCGATTACCTGAACCTCAGTGTTTTGCTCATAAAGCAGTTTAGTCTTAAGGCAAAATCTGGCCTCCGGTTTGATCTTTCAATAACATTCTTTACTTTCTTATCATTTTCAGAAGCAATGGGTTTTCACACTGATGCATTGTAAGGTAGACCAGGCACAAAGGAAGAACAATTCGCTGCCCATTCATATGCAGCCATCTCTTGTGCAGAGCACAGCGGGTATATAACAGCTACCTAGCCACACTACAGAGAATAAAGAAGACAGTGTTTAGCAGATACCTGGGTAGAATGACTAGCAGGTGGGGTCTAACCTTCATTCTTGAACAAAAGTGTTATCAGATTTTTAATGATCACAGAGCAAGCAAAGGACATACACAGATTCCCTCTCTCTTTTTCTCTGTGTGCATCTGTGTGTGGGTGTAAGATCACGTCTGTCTCTTGCAGTTGGGCCGTGCCTAGGAGAGTAGAATAAGTCATCTCCTAATAGAGGACAGTAAAAACCTCCTTAAGATCAAAAGATAACAGTCTGTGCCTTTTCTTCGCTCCCTCTTTTTTTTTTTAAGCAAAAAAAAAAAGGGGGGTTCTATTCTCAGCTTTACTGTTCAAGATGGGTGATTTGTCTCGTAATTGTGTTCGCTGACTGCAGCAGATGGATTCATTACTAGGGCTGGTCAGAAATCTTTCAACACAATGTGTTTTTTTGAGTGTGTGAAAATGATGAATCATCAAAACTGAAACTTTTTATGAAGATATGGCAGTGCACAGGAAACTTTTCTCACAGAAGTTTTCTCAGCTCCTCACTGGGGCTTGTGATTAAAACCAGAGGAAACAAAAACTTCTCATCTTGGGGTAGCCCAGAAAATATTATATGTGGGCACTGAGGTTTTGAATTTCTCTTCTGATTTTTCTGAACTGTTTCTTATGTAAGTGTGTTAGTTAATTTACCATCAAATTATTTAGCACATTTTCTTATATATGTGTGTATATATAAAGACACATAAACAGAATACTAGAGTTTTAACAAACAAAATTGAGGGAAAGATGATGGTCTGCTGAACATGGTTAAATGAATGCAGGTCATGTTCCCTGTTAAAGCCACCATATGCCTTTTTTTGAAACAAAAAGGCATTTGAAATCTTCAGCGGGAACAGCTTGCTCATTACAGGCCTTTCTTCTCAAATCCACCAGATCCTGTTCATTTTAGTTTCAGTAGAAATTACCAAAATAATCCAGAGGGACTAATGCTCAAGGAAAAGTCTTGAAGGCAAAGTCACTTAGCTTATGACCAGAGCTGAAGAGTAACATTTTACAATGAAAGGAGGTCATGAGCCTAGTTATCTACTCATGTTTATACCCCCGTAAAAACTTTTCCTCTCTAAGTGTTTGTTTAGCTTGTATATAAACTATTGCTGATTGTACTGCTGCCTTTGGGATCCAATCTTATGCATGACTTACCCTGTGCATAAAGAAGTTTGTCTTGGACCTCCTTAGCAAATGTTCAGTCTAGACTCTAATCAGCACAGAGAGAGAGAGAGAGACACTTCCAACAGGAGCTACAGCCAGCAAGAGGCCTATTTGGAAGACAGACAGGACACCAAATGCGTCTTTTAAATAGGGCAAGGCAGCTTGCTAATGGGCAGGAATTTGGCCCTGAGGTTTCAGCTTATGACAGCCATGTAAATGACAATCCCGCTGTAGCAATGGGAAGAGAAAATCAATAACACTGCCCTATCAGTGGGAACAATAATAGGGAACAAATAAAGGACCACTGCAGAGGAAAACATTAGACTGGGATTTATCTGAAACAGAGCAGGAAGGAAGAGAAGGGAAATATGTCAAAATTTATTTCCTACAAATAACATGGAAGTCAATAAAAAGGCATCTCAGTAATGGAATGAGAGCAAGAAGATGACAACAAAGTTGTCACCAAAGGTGAGATAAAGCTTGCCGAAGCAAAAAAAAAAAGTCTCAAATTAATGCAAAGGTCGCTTCTATCTATCCATTAGCAGCTCTACTTGCTCCCTTGAGCTTTTCTTCCAGACCAGTCTAGAGCAGTTGAGCATTTCCATTTATAGACTCTTTCTGCAGTGATTTGCTTCTTAAAAATATTTTCACCGTAAGGAAGAGGAACCATGAAACATATAGCCATGTAATTTCCTTGCATTACATCTGGCATGTTCCATTTTTTCTCTGGACAATTCATAATGTATAAGAAGTAGCAAATCTATTGTTTAAGTTGGTTAGCACATCGCAGTTCACAAAGGTCCACCAGTCTATTACTGTGCCTAAGGTGAATAAAATGACATTAAAAATTGTTATTTTGAATTACAGATAAGATTTTACCCCCATCCAGTAATTTCTACTCCTTTGTACTGGTTTCTTGAGATTTGAAGAAATGTGTATTCACTCCATCATGGAAGCTTCCTTTTGTTAATCTTTTAGACCAGCTTGTTCAAACTGTTTTAAATTCAAGCAGCATCCTAAAAAGTATGTGAGCTATCTTATACAGACTTCTCACAATGGTTTTCATCTTACAAAAAAATAGGTTAAATTTTGAATGTTTGATTACTGGTCCCTCACAACACCTTGTTTTTTCTCTTGTTTACCTGCAGGTACGTGTTTATATGGTGCAATGATAAAGAATGTGAGGTTTTCATGTCCCATTGCAGTTTTATGGATCAGATCAGATCATAGATAAACACCTACCTACTGTTTATCTTTTACTCTAACTAAAATGATTTTAAATTTCTAAAGTTAAGGATTGCTTTAAACTAAAGGATACTCTAAAGCACAGGATTCATCACCCCACTTTTTCCCCCAAGGTATGTTCTTATTGCTATATCCAAATTTAAATGTCATGAGGTATTTGGCTTTCATCCATGTTATCTTTGTGCTATACCATTTACAGTTAAGGGTGCCATCTAAAGCTTGATTCTCTTCCATCATTTTATGTTTTCATTTTGGCAGAAACTTATTAGTATACTCTGTCAGGACAAAACTTTGCGCTATTTGATCACTCCTTATTTGCATTTTTTATAGTCCCCATTAGACAGCCTCCAAAGTAATTAGCCAAGCATCTGTAATAGAAAACTCCTGTTTCCTATTTTCAGAACTACGAAACTAATAGCTGAAGCCCTACTAGAACAATTAAGTAATAAGAAAAATACTGTGTTAAGGTTGGCAATAGAGTAGCTGTCATAAATCACTACAATAACCACTTTCAGCAAACAGTGTTTAAGTAGATAAAAAATTAACCCACACACTATTTCTGTGGTCTACAAAATAGTCATGTCCCAGATTAAAAAATGAAAAGAAGAAAAAAATGCATGTAATGTATATGGAATCATATACATTATGAGGGGGGAGAGGGGGGCATTTAGTCTTTAATATGGCAGAACCTGTCGATTTTCAATTTATATAACTTTGCAAATTATTATTTAAATATCAGTGAAAATTGTTAGATGTAGACTTTTTAGCCTAATCTTTAAAACCCTTGAAGTGCTTTATTCCCTTTGATTTCAACACAGACGGTGCCTAAATCACTTCAAAGTCACACATCCTAGAACTGTGATTCCATTGCCCAAACATTGATCTCTTACCTTAGATATCATAAATTATCCCACCCCCATTCCACTACTGCTGGAAGATGGATTTAAGGGCATTAGGCATCCATATTCAGGTGACTGATTTTTTGCCTGAAGTAATTTCCACTGCTTTTCAGAGCTTTATTCAGCACTTACTTTTTTCTGTCATCCAACAAGACAGAAGCTGTAAAAAAAGAGTGGGGGTTTGTTTAAGTGTCACTATCAACATTTTCTTCAACAAGTAGAATGTGCAATAAATTATTTCGCTGAAACGGTCTTTTTTGCACACTCAACCATTCTGAGACACTATTTCGGAAAGATGATCACTAGGATGGAGATGTTCCATATAACGAGTTGTTTCATTAAGGATGGCAAGTAGCCAAAAGAAAAGTCAAAGTAATTTTGTTGTGAGTTTTCAAAAAACTTTCCCTCCCCTACTGGGATTTCAAAATACCCCGAAATCAACAAAAATGTAAACAACACTTGAACAATAACAGATGTCTGAAATTCACCATCATGTGGGAAACTGTTGGTTTCTTCATTGAGAGGGTAGTCAATCACAGGAACAGGTTCCCAGGGAAGTGATCACATCACCAAGACTGTCAGTTTCACAAGCACCTGAATTTTGTTTTGCAATTCAGACCCCTCAAAAGGGTAATTGATATTTTAAAAGGTTTGCTTTTTTTCCATTACCTTTATATCCTCCAAAATTATTTACTGTTACCTAACAAAGTCAAACACTTAATTTATAACTTCAAATTTGTATCAAATTTCATACTTTCTGTTTTCATTTTTAGAAAATAAATTGAAAAAATCTTAAATAATATGTTCTCTGAAAAAAACAAATGGAGCAAAATTGCGTTTTCTAAAAATCCATAACAATCTTTTTTATTTTTAACTTCTACTAACTGAATCATTGATTTACCCAAGCAGTCTACGATTAGATTTTTGTACAATGAGCACAAGAATGGTAAAATTTAGTTCCTAAAAGACACAGTATGCTTTACTTACATCCCTTACTACTTTGAATTTAGTTAAAACAGTAATGTGCTTAAAGCAATGGAACTGAATAATGATGTATTTATAAAAATAATGAATCTGCCTGATTGCTTAAAGCTAAGAATATGTACATTTAAAAATATGCTCCTATTATGTAGCTAAGTCCCAGCAAGAGACAAAAAAATCTTTAAATAACTTTTCCTCTAGAAATAGTATCGCCATATTAACTAAACCTCTACATTGACTTGCCATTAAAAAGTACCTTAGGATTTATTTTTCACCTAAGTTTTCTTTGTTTTTCTTCCTTGATCTCTTTGTAAATTACAAGATTCCTCAAAAGAAACAGACAAGAAAAATTATTTAAAGAAGTTCAGGTTTCAGGATACAGGATGACATCTTTAATGCTCTGATCTTCAAAAACAATCCCTGAAAAAATTTTCAACACTTTTCTCTACAACAGTAAAAAAAAAAAAAAAAAAAAAAAAAAATTGTTTATTTGTTTGTTGTTGTAATTAGGAAAGACTTTTATTTCCATCTAAGTGGCTCATTCTGAAAATCATATTGGTAAAATAATACAACTTCAGTCCTGGTTTATAGCTCTTGGCTATGCCAGGACTGCACCCTTGCATATGGTTTGTACCCAAAACTTGCCTGTTGGGACTCTGGTTTAGTCTGGTTCTTGCCTTTTCACACACACACTGCTCTTAAAACACCTCTGCTCAGGCTTTCAGCATTAAGCTATTGTGGGACTCTTTTTGGGAATGTATGGAGCAACCTTAAGCAAACTTTGCCTGCCTGTGCCAGCCACCATGACACTGAAATTAGTATGAAGGTGGATGTACTGAAGTAATTCTGAAGAGTGATTAGAGCCAAAATTTGAGCTTGGTTTTGGACAGGAAAGACTGGTGAACTAGCACATTGTGGCTGCCCATTACACTGCCTGCTAAGAGACAATGACTTTCCCAAAACTTGCCTGATGCAGCCAAAAAAACAATGACACAGAAGCAGACGTGTTTGTTTCTTATCAGCAGGGATCCTATTGCTGCAAGCTCCACAGTGTTTTGGGCTCTAGCTCTACTCGTCAAACCATTGCTCTTGCTCCATCGCCAAGCAGCTTACGAAAGGCAATTAAGTATTGCATAGGCATTTGACTGTAAACAATTATGGAACTTAATATCCTGTAGCTCAGAGGGGGGAAAAATGCCTCCTACACTGGCTGAGCTGATAATCAATGACATTGACAGTTGAGAACTCCATCTCTGAAAGACAAATGAAGCTATTTCAACAATTACCCCATCACCATATTCCACCACAAACTGTCTTCAATTGGGAGATTATTTCTTTCTGCCAGGGTCTGGCAGTAAACGAGATCTAAATGCCAGGAAAGAACTGGCACAGACTTTTGACTGTTCAGCTTGACCACTGAAGTCTATGCACATTCAGAAATGCATGTCATGCTGTGTGCTTTTTTGAAGCTGACGGTGAGAGCTGAAACGCAGTGGGGGGCCAGCGAGTGAGTGATGATGCTGTATTATTTGGAGAGCTCATGCAGCTGAATTGTGCTACACAGCATGCCAGAGATGGGATCCAGGAAGGCAAGCTTTGGACAACACAGAAGCCTGATATCAAGAAACAGGAGCCTCAAAAAGTAGACCAGCAATCTGCAGAGTTTTGGTAACAACACCAAGTTCACACTGAGAGCTTTGTTGGGGAAAGTAGTGATGCGTCATTTGACACAAGGTATTCAGTTAAAACATTAAAAAAAAAAAAAATCTCTTCATTAAATGTCAAGATGTCTTTGAAGCTCACAGTGGAGGGGATTTTTGCTGTGACAAGTGATCTCCTGTGTCAAACCAGATGTATTATTTAGTTTCCAACTAATATATAAGATTATTTAACTTAACTATAAATGTTAGAGTTACCAGATAGGAATTTCTGTAAGTATTTCTTACGGCATTTCAAAATGTTATTCTTATCACTTGTCCACAGACACACATCTTTCATATAAACTGAATGATCAGGTGTAATCTCTGGGGAGAAAACAAAGCTCTGTTTTCACCTTAGGGGTGAAAATTCCTGTGTTGCTTTTACATAGAAACCATAAATGATCTTTAATACTGGGCAGATGGTATTATTTCTTCCTTCAGAAGAGTAAAGGGATCCGTGACGATATCTCAGACATTCATGTCCAGATTTACCTTTAACTAGATCTAAATTCCCATGGCCAATATGATAATCTCATAACAGGGTGATCCAACACATCCTAAACCATATATGTTCCTAAAATGAGATGAGTCACATTTTTGTTATTTATTCTCATTATCTGTAAAAGAATCAATCTATCTATAAATAAACCATAAATCTATCTATAAATGAAGAGGCCAGATGCCTAAACCTGAAGGAAGTGAATAACTTCCATTGTGATTAATATAAAGTCCTGAGAGTTCATTGAACAAACTAACATTAACAATTGGGGTCTGTGGACTGGCAGAAATTAAATTCAATGCCAGTGGCTGAGTAGAAGCTTTGGGATGAGACATAGGTTCCTGATGAGATCTGTGCTTCACAAAATTCAGCAATACTGACATTCACTTCAGCAAGGACAACTTTTCATGCAGACCTCTCATCTTCCTGACCTAACGTATTTGAAACTAAGCAGATATTCACAGCAAATCACCAAGAGTAAGAAATAAGTTCCTGGGGTCAGAATTCAGTGTCATTTAGGAAAAAGGGACAGGAATAAGCACAGGGAGAAGATCAGGGAGGAACATGATGTGTGGCAGAGGGGAGGGGTCCTGAGGGCAGTGGCCCAAGCTATGGGAGACACTGTGACATCCAATATATAATGGAGAGCTTCTCCAGCCACTTCCACTCTCATGCAGGCACCTGGATCATAGAAATCTATCACTTTTGTGAAACATATTCTTTCAATGTCTCCTTCTCTCTAGAGCCACAAAATATCCTTTCCATAGTTCCAACCCTGCTTGTTACACAGCAAGACAAATACAGTTCTTTTGGAGAAATCCTTCAGGAGCACTTTACCAGGTCCCTTAAAGATGTTTAGTGTTTGTGCCACTTTCTTGACCCTTTCTAGTGAGTGTGCTGTGTCACCAGGCAGGACCCAAGCATTTAAAAACAGAAAAGACAGGAAGAATGCCTGTACCTATAAATTTTTTTCTGGTGAAATTCCCTGCCACTGCCTCCAACTTCATGCTGGAACTCAGCCCAGTCTGGCAGTGTCAGGGTACAGGGTCCTGACACTGACTCTTGTGGAAAATCAAGAGTTTTTTGGCTGTCAACCCTTTATACAAATATCACCTGGAATCCCTCTCCTGAGCTATGCTTTAGCTCTCTTTGTCTACCCTGCCCTGATATGTGTTCAGACCCGATAGTCAGGCCAGCTCTGAAGGAGCTGCATATGAAAAACTCTCCGATCCTGTAGAGTGTTCCTGCAGTTGCAGAAACATTTTCATAGGACAGTTTTCTGTAGATAAGATTGTTAGAAGAAATATGTCCAGTAAGAGGAGTGTTGGATCTTGAATGGGCTGCAGTTGTCAAATAGTGAAATTTTGTGTGTCATTCTCCCCTCTTGAGTGACAGGACAAGGGGAGAATGGGCTGAAGTTGCGCCATGGAAGTGTTAGATCAAATTAAGAAAAATTTCTTCACCAAAAATGCTGTCAGGCAATGGAGCAGGCTGAACATGGAAGTGATGGAGTCACCAGCTCCAAAGATGTTTAAAAGATGTGTAGGTGTAGCATGATGGTTTATTTTTGGTTGGCCATAGCACTGCAGGGTTAAAGGTTTGATTCTACATGGTCTTTTCCAGCCTAAATATTTCTATAATTCTACAGCAGAAAAGGTCAGGTGGATATGAGAACATCTTAACAACAACAAATGGTGCAAATTATGTTGCTTTAACAACTTATTTAAAAGACTGATTACAAAACCCATTTTTACCCAGTCAATTTGTACTTTCTGAAGGCATGCACCAAATGCTAAAGATTGTTTTAAGAGTACTAGCCATTTCAGAGCCCATTTTGCCTCTTACAGCAGTGGTCCAGGTACACTTGCAGAATGCATATTTGTTTTAGGATGAATTTAACAGAATTTTATATTTGGAAAACTACTGTATGCTCACCAGGTTTGACTGAAATTGTTCATCCACACCTGGATGAGGACTTTCTGAGAATCACTAACAAGTTAAGAGAAAGAGTGGGACTTCTGTATGACAAGAGAAAAAAAAAAAACTTTTCCAGGAATTGGTAGGAAAACATAATTTTGACTTTTTGGTTCTGGATGATTGTGGCTTGTTCATGAGCTGCAGGGAGGCTTAAGAAAAAGAATGTGATGCACTAAAAGTCTAATGGAGCAATAATAAAAGCAAGAAGAAACATGCTGTCTTCATTATTCCTTTATTAAGATTCACCTAGTACACCTGATAACATTAAGTAGCTGCCAATAAGATGTGAATTAGCATCCACATCTCTGGAAACGATAGTATATCCTTTAAGTATTCTCTGTTCAAAATGGAGGAAGAATCATACATGTCATTTTCAGAAAGATGTAAATCTTTTAGAGCAGCTGTACAAGACAGGCAGTTAATTCCTGGCTCAGATCACCATGAGTTCCTAGTCACAATTTCCTAATTGATTTAGCTCAGCAATCAAGATGCAAAATGGGAAGGTATCATCATTAAAAAATTGAAGCTTGAGAGATATCATGAGCATCTACATGGATATGTAACATAGAATCTTTGGTGGCCTCCATAATATTAAAAACACATGAATTAATCTTCCCATCCTGTAGTAAGGGCTTATCATTCCCCAACCAATTTACAATCAAATCACTCTTACTGTAAGTACAATTTTTATTTGTACAGTGCAACATTTCTGGAAATTAATTATTAGGTAGGCATTTTTAAAATTATTTAAAACTTTTTTTTTTTTTTTAGATGGACAAATTGTAAAGCAAAAAAAGGATATAAGAGGAAAGGAAATGAGGAGTAGGAAAACTCTTTTTGTTGGTGAAGAGCAGTGGGCTTTGAATGGTTGTGTTATATATGAACGTCACATACACATTTCAGACAGGAAAGAATTAGAATAAATAAGAGAATAAGACCGACATGATCAGAACTGAAGCAGAGTTTCTGAGATGATCATGGCTGGCTCCTGATGATAAAAGTTGAAAATATGGTTTAGGTATTCAGAAGGAATGGTTTTAGGACCACATTAAGGTTAGTTTTAATTCCTGATGTAAAATTAAGCAAAGGACTTTATCAAGTTCATATAGCAAGTTCTTGAAATAAAATCCTTGCTCAGATCCTGATCTAGAAGAAAGTTCCATAGAACAGAATTACACTGACCTCAGTCAGCTACATTTCTGTCTCAAGATTAGAAAATCAAAGTTGCATTTACTGGATGGAAAATTCTATCTTGAGAACTGTGATCTTGTAAAAGACTTGAAAGAGAAGATGAGAATCAGTCATAGCTCATCAGCAGAATATGGGATCCAATGAGATGTTATGTTGCAGAGGACCAATATGATCCTTAAACACATAAATGAAAATATATCAGATGGGAGAGAGGAATCTTTTTATTAGTTTGTACTTGACATTGATATGACCATTATAGGAAAACTGTCCAGTCTTTGTACCTGCAGCTGAGAAAAGATATTGAAAAAAAATTGGAAATGGTTCAGAAAAATTCCAGAGGAATTATTACAGGTTTGAAAACACTGTGCAATGAAGTACTGCATGCTCTATTTAATTTTTCAAAAGGAAGATAAAGGTGTAACAAGATATGGTCTATAAATACCCCCTGAAAGAATAAAAATGTGATAATAGAAGTTTCTTCCGTCTTAGAAGGAAAAACTTGAAAAGATTCAGTGGTTGGGGACTGAAACTTGGCAAGCTGATTCTAAAAGAAATATCCATTTTTAACAAAAAATATAAAAGAATAGTAGAATGACTTGCAAAGAACTATAGTAGGTTTTTCATCACCTAGCACTTTCAAATAAGTTTTGCTTGTAGAATGTACTGTACAAGCATAGATTACAGAAATAAAACTGGAATTTCTTCATGGAAGTAACGTCTTTGTCTGAAGTGCAGTTAAAATTTCAAATTCAATTAACTTATTTTAATATCAAATAGAAATTGGATGTTTTATCTAAGATGACTATGCAAAAAAACTTTCCTCCTCATCCAGTGAATAAAGACTAATACCTTCATATGGCTGTTCACTTTTTCTAGAGAAGGATCTTTGGTTAGATAAATCACCCTCAAAATGTACCTCTTTCTGCTGGTTGTAGAGAAAATTATGGGTAAGTATTGTCTGAACAAACATAAGTATTTAGACTTAATCTTACCATTGGTCCACCCTCAATTCAAAACCAGAACTGGTATTTCTAGTGCATAACTCAGCTCATCCTAAGGAGAACTAAGCAGGGCCTAGGAACTATTCGTTAAAAATATCTATTTATTGCTCTAAATTGAAAACACTATTATTCCAGTTGAAGATCCTGTAGTCTTTCATAGTTACAGTTGTATGAGATTAATCCCATCCTTAGTTAATACAATTTCTTATGGCCTTTAGGCTTAAAGGAAATCCTCTGAATAATTAAACATTCCGATATAACTGTGATAGTCAATTTTACAATATTTGTGAAGATATCTTTCTATATGGAACTTGAAGAAACAGGGTTGGTCTTTCTGCTGCATTTAAATTTTGCTGAGTAACTTACGTCTTCCTGCAGCAGTTCTATTTTGTCATTGAGAGGAACTTTATTTTAAAGGACCAGGTCATGACTTTAGGTTATATTACTTTATAGTAGGCAATCTCAGTTCTACCTAGAATACTTTGTGTCTGACATCAGACTTGTAGACATCTCATTAGCATCTTCTTAATTTAAAGATATGAAAACTCCATAGATAACGTGAGACTTGGTGCAGGTGAAAGGTGAAAAATCATGAAACTTAATAAAGATTTGGCAATCATGTTATTCTCTCACACCTTTCATTCTGCTAACATAGGAGCAGTCTTTGATACCATGAACTATATACCTTTTTTTGACTGAAAGGAACTACATGATGAGTTGTGAGACTTAGAAAAATCTAGTCACCATTAGAGGAAGTGTCTGAATGATAGACAGAGAGAGAAAGTCTAATCTCTGTAATTCCCTGATGAAACATACACTGAGGTTTAACCTAATCCCTGAAGCAATGACAGCAAAAATAAGGTGAAAGACCAATTAGCCTTCTCCCATACTGATCCTGGTTAGAGCAGCTTATTCTTTTTTTTACAGTTGTGGAGACATTCCTTGGACTATGGAAAATCAAAATTGTGCTGGCCATACCTTCTCTTCAGAATAATTTCACTGCCATAGAATATCAGTCCTTGTTATCTGCAGGTTTGTCACATGCCAGAATTAAAAGATTTCTGATCCCAGTGGAAGCTTTGGTAGTGATATGTTAAGAAGATAAGTCAGGCATGAAAATTAACCCTGGATAGAATGATTTTAAGTTGATTCTATTCAAATTAAATGAAAGGATGAAAGCAGGCCTGTAACTAAGGTTTCGAGTGGTAAAGGACAAAAGGAAATTAGGCAGAAAAGTCAGCTGGGTGGAATAGATCCAAAGCATGAATATAAAAAAGGTCTGTATATTTTCTTTTTTCAACATAGGAAAACTACTGAGAATTCCTAACTCAAGAAAAAATTACACTTGAATAAAATATAACTAAGCTGTACTGAATGAAAAATTGTAACAGAATAATCAGTAAGGAAAAACTAATAAGCAATAGAAATCAAAAACATTTACAGACATAGCAAAATTATTTTGGACATTGAAAGGTCAATATTCTTGAAGTTGTTCAAGGCTTGTTAGCAAGAAAACTATATATACAAAATGAAAGAGATAAAGATTAAGGCAAAAATTATTATGCTTCAGTAACGAATATATACCTTAGTTGCCAAGGGAAATTAAAATATTCAAGCAGCATTAAAGAAATAAAACAAATATAAAATCATAACTGCTTTAATGTATTTCAGCCATACATTTTATCAATTCAACTGTGAAGAATATATCACAATTTCAAAAATTATGAAATGGCACAAGGTAAAAATCAACCTAACAAACACAAAAACCCCCGTTCTGTAAACCACATCAGAACAAAAACTAGCAGAAAAGAGTACATTCAACTGTATGTATCTGAAACTTCAAAATCTTATGACAGATTCGTGTTTGATTTATAATTATCATAAAGTCTGACATAAGCAATTTTGATATGAATGGTTTGCTTACTTTCCAGTGAAAAGAACTTGTAACATTTACATTTCTTGAAGTCTGCCAGCCATCTTTTTTTAACTGGACATTCACCATAAAACTCCTTGTAATGGAACATTATTTTAAAAAATATGCTTTAAATAGAAAAATTCTCTAACAGTGAATACTAGGAAGCTTCAACTTCTACACTCTTTGATAAGCAACAACAATCTACACAGGATTCTTTTAAATCTTTTGCATGCATTGAATACTGACTAAATAACAGAGTTAGAACTGCCTTGATCAATGCAGTATATTTCATATAATATAAATGAATTATATTGTCATATTTATGGTTTGCAATTAAAAATATACTCAATGAAATGGCATTTTTAACATATATAATATTAATTCATCAAAAACTTTTACAATCAAATTACTTGAAAGAAAAATTTTCCAGTAGAGCCGTTTGTTGTTCTTTTTTCAAATAAGAAATCATTATTATTTTGGAGGTTGAAAGAGAGTAGAAACTTCACCCTCCCCTAGACCAGATGCCTGGAACTGAAAGGACAAGTAACCTCTCAAAATGTGCATCTCAGTCATTACTACTAAATTCAAAGTCTAGAGGACTAGTGTGCACTTATGAAATGGCAAAGACAGTTGAGTTGTATGCCTCTCCCTTCTACTGATTTGAATGGTTAATCTCTGAATAAACTTTTAAAATTTAAAATCAAATAATCATTGTAACTGTAAGAAAAGACACAAGGAAAGTAAACAAGATGTCTTGTAAACCATGTTGTTGTAAGTCACTGTGTTTGAAATATATTAGTCAGGCCTGGAAAAAGTCCTACATTTATTTGTGATGCCAAAGTAGTGAGAACAGAGCATCTGTCTAGTTCCCTGACCTTACTACCTCAGCAAATCTAAAGACCTTAGAGATTTAGACAATAAAAAATCCATTATGAAAATTTCTTTCAGATTTGCTTCTTTATGTTTCAACAGCATACTTAGGCACACATGGAAATTTCACATACACAGGCATTGTGCAGACTTAAGATACAGTTCGCTATCTTGCCTGACTGGTTCCTTAGATGGCAGTGTCAGAAGATAAAATTCTCAGAGACAAATTTAGTAGGAATTAAGACTTCCCAAAATCCACATCTGAAGACAACCTCACTGCTTTTGTTCCTTTCCCCAGAAACGTCAGTCACCTGTGACAGTTTTAACATAGTTTGCCTCTATTTTCCCACTAGTAATTACCACTAGATCCGAGTCACAGAAATGAGATGGCAGTGAGAACATCAACACAGATAAGACGGCAGTCAGGATATTTGTTTATAGCACAAAATTGTGTGGATGGAATTGTGGTAGCTGTGTACAGGATTGTTGGCACTGGTCAGAACAGACTGGTGTGGAACCACAGAGCAGAAATATGTGTCTGTTGGGGAAAAAACCTCTGGTAGAACCTTGTTCCATCTCTGCTCAAAGTCAAATCAACTTAGATCAGGTTTCTCAACACTTGTTCCGCAAATATTTGAATATCTACAAGGATGGAATTTCAAAATCTTGTTGAGCATCCAGTGAGAAGCTATGAGGGAGAAAAAAATTAGGAGAAAGTTAATAGAAAAAAAAATCATAGGAAGAGGAAGACCATTAAAATTCTTACTCTTTTTATTGTAGACCTTGATCCCACTATTATTCTTGGTTTAACGTGACATATTATTTGAAACGTTTGTAGATTCACTCCCTAGAGGACATATACTAGGTTTTCTCTCACTGTTTGTGTGCTCTGTAGAGAAAAAGGTTCAAACATCAGAACTTGTGATGTTGTACCTAGTCTGGCAGGAATGGACCATAATTTTTCTTAGTAGGAATCCATATGATGATGTGTTATGAATTTGTGACCAGAACAGTATTGATAACCCACTAACAATTTGTGTATTGATGAACAGTTTCAAGGCTTTTCTATTCATATGTGTACTATTTGAGTTTATAAATTTGCTTCTTTGTACCTAAGTTTTGCAGAGCAATTTCTTTAAGGAGGAAAAAATGAAGAGCTGATGTTATATATGAAAGAGACAGGTAGTGTTTCACTCAAGGGAATACCTCCTCTAACAATTATAATTCATAAAACAAAAAATACTGAGTATGACATTAACCAATTTAGTCTGATATAATACAAGCCCATGCTTTCTTTTATTTATGTTTTTATGGTATGTAATGTCTTTATAATTTTTACCACTCACATCAAAGCTGCCAACTGCTGAGTGTCTAAATAAGTAGCATGTGAAGAAAATGAGTGAATTGCTAAATGTCCCATTACATCCATGGAGAATATCCTTGCATTTGGAGTCAGGCATCTTAAAATTGAGACAACAAATGAATGCTTTTCACTCCAATGGAGTGAGTGTTTTGGCAGTAGCAATCCTATTATTCTCCATGTCTGAATAGAAAAACAGAGACAGAAATTAATAAAACCAAACTCATAGAAAACTATTGCAATACCTCCGCTCTAGGACTGAATGACAGTTACACCCAAAAAAAGAGAGAAAAATAAATCTGGTAGAACATGAATTATCCAGAAATATATGCTGCCTCAAAGGTCTGGAATTATTTTGGGTGTACTTGGGAAGACCATGGAGTGGGGAGATGGTCAGATAAGAATTTTTACCATTTCTATTATCCAAATAAGGGACATTTATCTGTTAGTGTCTACACATGGCTGGATTTTTAGGCACTTTAGCTATGATTGTTAAAGGAAATAATGCTCAAAAGGTCTCTCATCTGTCTAGAGTAGAGAGATATTAGGACTGTCTCTGGTCCAGTCTTAGTTCATAGCAACTAACACATTGCCAAAACCAGGAAGCATTATAGGAGTTAGAACTGCCCACTCCCAGTCACTACTCCAGGCATTATTTCCTTTTTTAGAGGCTTAGTGAATTCCCCAGCAAAGCCCCAAATATATTTTGCTGTTTGACCCTAATGACAAGAAATGTTCCTGGTCCCATTTAATTTCTCAGTATAGATATATTCTTAATGATTGTCATAAATTAGATGCTAAGAATAAATTAAAATTGCCTAGACATAATTATCTACTGTCATTTGAGATGCCCTTGGGTGTCCCTTTTGGTTGCCATTTCAAATGAAGAAAAGGATTTTACCTACCTATAGATGGTGTCACATCTGCCAACCCCATAGCATCTCCAGTGATGTTAAACATTTAGATGTTTAGGCAACAAGACTGAGTAAAAAGGATAGGTTTCAGCTCCAGATTCAGATGCACACATATCTTGTTGCAGTCAATGAAAACTTAGTCAGTGCACTGAAAGAATTTTAGGGGAAAAAAAATCTGTTAAAAAAAAAAAAAGTCAATTCTACAGAAGGGCATCCATACTGACCACAATTACCTATATGGCTAACAGAATTCACCAGTAATGCTGTCACTGCTAATCAAACAGGTAGTGGACAAAATAGTTTGTATAGAGGGGAAACAAGACCAGATCTACACCTAAGCTCTCAAAACAATTCTACCTTTTGTTATAGTTTAAAAGACTTTCCTCTCTATGAAACAAAGTCATCATTAAGCTGTGAAACTGTGATTGAAGTGATTTAGTCCTCTTACACAGTAGCACTGTTGTGATGATATGTTATGTGCTCCTGGCATATAGTGAGTATCTCACCACAAAACAGGGATAAAATCTATGGGTGTAATATGTTATAACAAGTAACTATCCAGTGGTTGAAAAAATTAAGTCTTAAATTATAATTCATGAGTAAAACTAGGAAGCCATTGTGTTAGGATACTCTGGTATATTATGTCTTGTACAGTGTACCAAATTAATGTGAATCGACACAAGAAAACATTCATTGATTTATGACACTAATTTTAGGACATGATGTTTTTTGGTTTTGCTACTGCTCTTGTTTTTACTATTATTGTTACTGTTATTGTTATACTATCCTTGATCCATTACTGCCTTTTTTCACACCAAGATTTGACAGGAGGATAATGAATATTGTCTATTGTGCCATTACTATGATTAGATGTGGATAGCAGTTGTTCTGCTATTGACTCATTTCTGCTATTGACAAGCTAATTCTGAAATTTTTTTAGCTTATCAAGATGTATTGTCAGCTGAAGTGTGTGTGTCTTGTGGTTAGCAAGCTGATCTTTTACTAAAACTGTAGGATCCAGACCATTAGTTCATCAGTCAATGCATATGGCACTTTTTATGCTGTGAAATTATGCACTATGTTAGCATTCTAAGCCATCAGTTGTTATCAAGGATGAGTGAACCCCATACAAAGAAAACATCTTGGAATAATCATGCCATCTTCAACTAACCGCCAGTCTGTATAGTAAAAGCGAAATCAAGCCATGCCACATCACCATTTTTAGCCATGTGTTCATTACCTAATCCAGGCTAATCTTCTGGGTTCCCTCCACAGTGCCTCCAGAGAGCATTTCTTCCCATTTGTAGCAGTCATTTGTCTTTTGCTGATGTGACCTAATTTTCTGTAATAGTCTATGTCTCTCCAATGAATGCAGTAAGTGCCTGTTAAAAAGTTTCAGGGTTATCATAGGAGGACTAATGTTGGGAGCACCTCAAGTGGCCGTCCTGTCTGAATTCTTGTTCAAAGGAGATCAGATTAGGTTTCTTAGGGCTTTCACAGAACTCTTGGATGAGGACTGTGCAACCTCCCTGCCCAGCCAAGTCCCCTGTCAACCTCAAGACTTCTCTCGATGTCACACAGCATGATAGATATGTAAGAGGTATCTCTTAGCGTTTATATCTAAATGTGTAATTGACCAGTTGTAAAAATAAGACATTTTAGTGAGCCACTCAAGTTTCGTTGGCTTCGGTATTTTAATTTTTTTTTTTTTTTTCAGTTGTGGGGCACTTTTATTCAGTATTGGCTATGTTAACAGAGGATATACTACTGCTGAAGTTCCAGCTTCTATGTAAAGCACATTTAGGGCCAAAAAAAAGTCTTATTAAAGTGCATAGTAAAATATATAGTGAGCCAAGAGTTTTCAGTTTACAGGGCAAATTATTGTCCCTGTAAATGAAAAAGTAACCTCCAGTGGGCAATAATGCCTGAAGCTGAATTATATCCACTTTTTCATCCCATAAGTCAATAGCTTTCCACTATAAACATCAGCTCTAGTCAATATGATATGCTGCATACTGATATATTGACTAATGGTACTATTAAAAGCTCACAAAATGTCAGCAGCTGGGAATTTCTCATGCATATAGTTCTGCATCTCAGTAGATAAGGGTGCTCTGTGTAACTTAAAAATCCATGCCCAGTTGGAAACAATCTTTGTAATACTTCCCTTTGTGTTATCCTAAAGGATGCACAACTTCCCCAGCATGTCCATTCCCACTTTTTTTTTTTTCCCTTTTTTTGTAATATAGACTTTCGGATTCTGTCAAAGAAGCCATCCAGAAAATTTTCTGTTGCAAGGTAACCAAAAGAGGTAACATATAATTATGGTTTCTCTTCTACACATAAAACATGACATAGAATGAGTTTTTTCCTTTTTTTTTTTTTTCTCTTACAGTGAAGACACTAACTCATATCTCCTTTGCAGATAGAGTGTCTCTGAAGAATGAATTTAGATGGCAGGTAAATGAAAGATAACCTCCTAAGTTTTTAAATTGCATTTGTTTTAAGCTGTAATGCTCAAGGCCAAAGGTATCCTTTGGAGTTTGTGAAGAGAACGCAGGAGCTGTTGACCCAGATAATGCCTAGAGATCATTATTACCAACCATTCATTAATCCTTAATATATGCCTTGTGTCAAGGTGATCTGTTTTACTCAGGCAGAACAGAAGTTAAATTTATAGTCAAATAATTTACATTTACTTTGATCTAAAAATTTCTAGAAAAGCAAAATATTTTCTGCATTTTGGCTTGACTGGGTTTCAAAGGCTTTGCCAAATTAAGAAAAGGTATGGGTGCAGAGAAACCAACTGAACAGACAAGAGAATCCTCATACACTCATGAAGCAGACATTTACAGAACTTAGTAGATTATTTTTAGTATGTGTGGATATTTTTTACAACTGCAATTGCATTAGCAGAGTGCACAAATTAGGCATGAACATACACATGTATTTGTGAATCTGGTCTGAAGTGTCTAACAGTCTGTCAATCACTACTACAACATGATGCAGTCTTGTTAGTCAAACACACAATTTGAATTTTGTACAGCGATAGAGGTGCCACTTTTAATACTGCTAGTGGCCATTCACCGTGCCTGTTGTATGACATCATTTATTGACTGTCTGAAAAGTCTTTCAGGATTAAGACCAGAAACCAAAATAGTAGTGATATAAAAGCAACCAAAAAAAATTAGTGATGTTGGTTTTGTTATTAACTAGATGTGTTTTTCAAGAAAACTACCTAAACAGTGTAAACCAATAATGCCATTCTCATGAAAAAAAAAAAAAAACAAACCCTCATTTCTCATTTTTAGAATATATTTCTTTTCTCAGATTGTTTCTGTTTCAGGTTGGATAGCATTTCTGTGTGTGGTTTTTACTCTGTCACTTTTCCTGTAAGCAGGTCATTTTTCCCTTTCATGGAAAACATATTTTTCAATAGCATTTATTTATTAGAGTACAAGATTTTCATGCAAGCCATGGACCTAAGAGCATGTACAATTTCAGAAACCTACATACACCATGTCTATTCTGACAAACCTGTGTTAGAAGATCTTTATCCTGTGCTTCTTGTGCATTGACAAATTAACTTTAACAGACACCCAAGAGGGAATAACAGCTCACCATAGAAGTTTTAAATTGGATGATCAGTGTCTTGGAATGTTTAACAGAAATAGCAGCAGTCAGGAAAAAACAGTTTTATCCCTATGACACATTCAGCATTTTTGGCACCCCACTTGCTGAGCATGGTTCAGCATGGAAATGCATAATCATGGAGGATTTTGGGAAACACCATTTACTCTCAGTACTTGGCTGACAGAGAATAATGAAAAGGTGGAGAATAAGAATGATAAATCCTACTAAATGCTCTGCAGACTTTTCCTAAATTCACATTCTTTCAGGTTTAGCTGAACATTTTTAAACCACATTTTTTTGCCTTTTTTGTTTTGATTTCAGATACATCTGTTTAATTTATGAAAAGTTAAAATATTTATGAAAATATAATATCTCAATTTCTTAAAAAATATTAATTATAAATCTATTTATTTATCAAAAGGATGTTTGATAGATTTTTTTCCTTCTAACCCATAAATAGCCATGATTTAGAGTGATGCATTTAATCTCACTTTATTAGTTGAAAAAATAGGTGTAATGATAATTATTGCTATACTCACAGGAGCAGTAAGCATGAATGGACATTCTTTAAGTACATTAAGATGTGAAATAACAGATAATGGATATGTCTAAAGTATCTTTTCTTTGGGTTTTACCTGCCAAAGGCAAATGTAGCTGTGGGAATTAATAGGCACAATTTCTCATTTTGGTACCAAACTTTTTTTATCAGCATGGTTTATAAAATAATTATCATAGACTTTAATTTTATTACCCAAGAAATATATTAAAAATGTAGATCTTTTATAATTTCTTCAATTAACAGTAGACACTTCTTGATTACTTTCTAATTAAATAATTTCACTCCAAGACTTGGTAATTACAACAAGAAGTTATTAAAATTAGAAAACATTTGCTAACTCAGTACTTTTGATTATTAAGCCTTTATCACTTAATATCACCAAATAGTCTATGAAGATATATGAGGTTGGAAACTGATTTTAATGTATTCAGCTATGATAATTAACCACAGGTGTTCCAAACAATGCAATGCCTCTTCCCTGTCATATAGTTTCCTATGAAATCTATTGTTTCTGTCACTGAACTTATTTTTCATCTTATTAAGGTATCTGTCTATTGACAAGATATTATTGTTCCTATTACAGGGAAGAATACTCTTGATACTGTTCATTCATCTGGAAGATATAGCAATGAAAAGTATAATTTATATTAATCAGTTTCTATGTAAGATAGAACACTTTATACATATTTGCATATAATATCCAAGCATGTACAGGAAAAGGAGTCAAAAATCAAAAAACCAATGTTCTTCATAAGAATAAGAGACAATTTGACATAGGCTGAAGAGCTAAGACGACCCAAGACTGTCTCAAAACAGGGGTCTCTACTAGCAAATGGGGAAAAAACTAAGTTCTACAAAAACTGATATAATTTTCTCCTGGAAACAGAGGAACAAGGATAACGCCTTGGGTTTTCAAGGCTACTGACATCTTTGTAGATGAATTCTTCACAATCAAACTGGGTTTATAAAAGAAAACTCTGATTTTGATTATTACTCAAATTGTTTGCAATTAAAAAAATGAATCCTTAAGAAGTTATTCTGATGGAAATACTATATAAAGGACTCGACCACATAAAGAGTTAAGATTTAGATTAATCCTGATAATTTGTGAAGCAACTGAGGTCTTTTAGTTGGAATAGAACTTCCTTCAGTTTCCTGTCTAGTCAATGAAAAGAGATAAGTCTCTTCACCAGTTAACTGAGATCACAGGAAGTCTGAATTAACCTCTAGAGAAATTAAGCCAGTCAGGTATTATGGAACAATGAATCTAAGCCTTTATGAATGTACTCCAAAGAGTTTGGTCTGGAGAGGTCCTTCATTTTTAAAGTTTTAGGGTTTTTTTTTTTTTTTTTTTTTTTTTTTTTTTTTTTTTTTTTTCCCACCCTATAGGGAGAAAAAAATTGAATCCACTTATGCTCAAAATTAAGAATCTTCCAGGAATTTTTCCTTTCTATCATTCACTCTCTAATAAGGAAAGTAGTCACAGAAATTAAGTAGCAGCAAATCTGGAATCAGTCACTAAAAAAAAGGGGACATTTGTAGATACTTTTGTTTAATAGAATTTTGATGCAAATTTCTGAGTGAATACAATCTGAACCAACGCATCTTTTCAAAAATATCTGAGAATCTTAGTGTCATTGATTTAAGTTTCTCTAATTCATAGTGTATCAGGAAGTATTATCTGCCTTTTCTTATGGATGTCAATAAAGAGTCTTAAGGCTTAATTAATGTGGATCATTTTAAGAGTCTTGCATTAAAAGTCATATGCTAGTGAAAAAGCACTGCCATGAATGTTTATGTTCAATGCTTTGCGGCCTTGCCAGATAGCTGTCACTATAGGACAAACACAGTCATGCCGTCACGGGAAAGGAAGGAAGTTTATTTCTTGATTTTGATTTATATAGGTTTTGGACAACGACCAGGGATTGGAGGATGAGGTTGCCACCTCTCCAACCACACTGGTCAAACTAGAAGTCCATCAAATTTTTCCTCCCTAAGACAGCAATGTCAATAATAAGAGACAGTTACAATAACAATACATTGTTTACATGAAAATTTGTGAGAAACTCCACTACAAAAATGTAAATCTCAGAAGGCTAAAAAGAACAGGGTGACAGATAGTGTTTTTTTTTTTTTTTTTTTTTTCACTAACTTGTTTTTAAAAGGAATTAGTAATACAAGAGAAAGTAAAGGATGATACTATGGTAATTTCTATATGTTACAGATTCCACACTGTTCTGCCTGATTACCAGAATACCTAAATAACCTGGCCATTACACACCATCCTTATTATGCCTGTTTCTCAACAATCATCTTTACAGCCTCACCTAAACCTGGATTCTTCTATCTCTCTAACAGATGTCTGCAAACCTGGTTGAGTAGTTACCCTTTTTTATTGTCCAGCATTTATTCCAGTTCATTTATAAGCTGTTCTGCAGCAGAGCTTTGATAATTTCAGCAGAACTGTGTGTTACTGGGGCTAGGAAGTAACTATCAGCTACTCATGAGAAAACACAGAAACTCAAGTCTTATTTTTTGCTTACTTATGCATCATCATCACCAATCTTGCCCAAAACAATAAAAAACCAAAAATATTTGAAAGCATGGCAACTGAAGAACAAATAATATATGAACTTTCTTTGAAAGAAAATCCAGTGTTGCTTTTACTTTTTTTTTTCTTTCCTCCCCACAACATTCAATTTGACACATATTTTATGGGGTTTTCTCCTTCATAAAAAAAAGAGAGAGTTTCCCCTGCTCTTCACATTTTAGAGGTTTTCCATAACAGCAAGGTATTTCCAAATAAAAATGACAACACTTTATTTGTACCTTTCTGATCACAATGATATTGACTTGCTAGCACAAGTCCAGAGGAAGCCACCAAAATGATCAAAAGGATGGAGCAACTCTCCCATGTGGAAACACAGAGAGCAAGGGGTTAGTTCATCCTGGAAGAGAAGGGTTCGGGGTAACCTCATTGTAGCCTTTCAGTACCTGAAGAGAGCCTACAAGGAAGATGGAAAATGGCTTTTTACAAGAGCATGGAGTGAGAGGACAAGAAGGAATGGATTCAAACTGAAAGAGGGTATATTTAGCTTAGATATTATGAGGAAGTGCTTCTCTAAGCATGGTGAGGAACTGGCACAAGTTGCCCAGAGAATGGGCCATCCACTGGATGCTCCATTCATGGAAGTGCTTAAGGCCAGGTTGGCTGGGGCTTTGACTGGTCTGGTCTAGCAGAAATGTGGGCTGGAACTTGATGACCATTAAGGTCCCTTCCAACCAAAACCTTTCTATAATTTTATACTTCTATGCTCCTCTAAAACTAAAATCTTCCTTTTTGAACTGAACCATCATGGAATTCAACAAATGAAATTTTTCAGTTCTGATATACTTTAAAAGACAATCCGCCCTTGGTGCCTTTGCACCTGAAAATTTAAGAAACGTTTGATATTTCTGAAGGAAGATATGGACTGGTGCTTGAGGACAAATCCTTGCTTGCCTGTACATAGGCATCCAGGACTTCCCCTTCCTTTCCTCTTAACTGAAACTTGACGGGGGGAGGAAGAGTTGAACAACCACACTCACTTTTAGCAATGACCCAGCAATCCCCTCAAGCACCACAGGCCAGATCCCTACGGCTACTTCAAGAGAAGGATGTCTGGATTATTCAGTAGAGCAAAATTCTTGCTTTTTACTTGCTATGTCTCCACTTAAATCATCTTACTTCTAACAGGCAACCTATTTGAGAATGGTTTGCTTGGGCCATGATTGTGAACTTACTGAGATGTATCTCTGTCTTGTAGAAGGAGGAGTCCATTGATTTCAACATTATCAGACATTTTGGAAGGTCTTGCTGGACTTTCACTTTCATAACACTTGTCTGAATTAGTGCTTTATAGTTTCACCATAACATTGAGACTTCAGTCCAGAAAAAAAGTACTAAACATCATCATGAGATGGTTTTTATGCACCATCAAACTCATAGCAGCACTGAATTAAGAAATTATAGGGAGGAAGAAAGGCAATAATTAAGCAAATTATTTGACAATTCAAATTTTTTTACAATTAAGACAATAATTAAGAGAAGCACTACCTCCTTTGAAGAAACTTCTTGCTCACCCTTCACAGATATAAGAAGTGGAGTAAAAGGTTGAACTTGATCATCTTGGATGTCTTTTGCAACCTAAATTCTATGAAAACACCAAAAAAAGAACAAAAATACTTAAATCAGATCTGGCATCAGAAAAAATCTCTGTGCTTATATGTGTGGCATTGATTATTGACAACCATCCATCTACACAAAGTTGCACCTTTGTTTCAAAAATCTGAATGATCTTAAGTGATCTTAATGATTTGAAGTGTCTCTTAAAAATTTCAAGTCCCCACTAAGTTGCACTTCATGTGTCTCACCTGCCTACAAATACTCTTCTCTGCCCACCAATTTTTTTTGTAGTCAGATGCTTCCTTGTATGATTATTGGAGCTAAGAGGAAATTTTTCAACATTTGTTGACACTGCTTTAAGAAAAGACTGATTTATTGAAATGAACTTTTCTCAGAAACTCAGCATATTTAGTGAATGTTAGCTATGTCAGGAAAGAGTCACAGCTGCCCCACAAAATTCAATATTTCAATAATGATGGGAGACTGAGGTTCAAATGTCTGGTCTGCTTATTTCCATCAACAGACTGTTTCTCCCATGCCAGAGGAGGGCTTCAGACACTGTATACCTGCATTAGCCCTTCCAGGGGATTGCACTTTAGCAACTGAAAATATTCATCAGCTAAAATGCTTGTTTCCTATCCAGTTCTTGTCATGAGTGACTCTCAGGAGAGAACTTCTAAACCTTTTTTTTTTTTTTTTTTTTACATTTGGTGGTTGGTTGTTCTGATATAACATGCTGAAAAAAGGAACAATAAGGAAAATTGTGGGTTAGGTCCTGACCTCAAGTTCTCTTTAACAGCAACAGAAAAATCAATCTAATTTCTCCAAATTTACACAAATGTAATTGACAAGAGAACACAGCCTTTTATCTCTCCACATATCATCACTCAGAACTCCCCTAGTGCTAGCGCCACCACACTGCTACTCAGGCTAGATCATCAGGGTGAAATGAATTTCCTTGCGATTTATTGTATGATCCCTACTGAAATACATTTCTCTGACAAGGGCATGGAGATTCCTTTCAGAATCACAGACCTCAGTTGTGCTGCTGTGGCCTCCACACTTTCATCAGTCTAAATTATTTGATACAATTTAATCAGTCTAATCAAAAGGCTCAGCAGTTCTTGTAACTCTGCTCAAGAAAGAAGAAAGGAAAAAAATCAGTGCTTTGTTTACTTCCAATGTTGCTCCCAACGCATGAAGACACACCAAAATAACTGCTGTTTATTTTACAAGATGGAAAAAATATTGAACGCCCTCTGGTCATAGAAGCCATTTTCTTTTGGGATTACAAGTGCAGAGATGAATTAGGTACACTTAGGATCAATATCTGTTTCTCTTCTCGGCTCAAGATGGGATTTGTCAAAATTTGAGAGCCGCTTCTATTGAGTGTCAGCTACAAATCCTTCCAGTACTGAGTCATATACTCATTGAAAGTTGAAATATAAATGGCAAAGGGCTTTTTCAGCTACAATGTCTGAGGTCAGAATGGTAGATCACCTTTCTTCCTTCTTTTTAATGAGCTTTGGTTTGATGAAGTGACCTTGCAGGTCTGGAATCTAAGGACATAACGGGTCTTTAAAAGCTCTGGCTGTGTTGGATTCCATGTAGCATGGCTCCAGGAAGCAAAAAGCACAAACACAGCATAATGGAGCATTGATAAGTGAAAGATATGGCTCACACTGAGAAGATTTTAATTGAATCTTGAATGTGGTCTGAATGTGAGGGGGAAAACCAGCCATGGCTACCAGGTTTTGGCATGGTCAATAAGTGTTAATCTGCTGCATGCCATTCCTTGACGTTGCATATGAAAAATGAGGGTGTGCTGCACTGCTGAAAATATCTGCGGGAAAGGAATACCCTCGCTTTTAGATGAAGAGGGATCCTAGGACATAGAAAATGGTCCAGAAATCCAAGGACCTTGAAAGCAGATATGATCCATCACCTATTTGGAAACTGAGACAATCTCTGAAGACAGAACCAGGATGAGGAATCAAAAAGGCTCTTCCTTCAAGATTGTGTGTTGCTTTTTGGAAAAATGTATATTTTCTGGAGGAGCAAAACACTTACAGGTTCCAGTTGAACAGAAATTCAATCTTGCCATTTGGACTCTTGACAAGGTGTAAGTAGTAAAACCCAAGGAAATATAATCTAGGCTCAAGTTTTAAAAAATAAGAAAACAAAACAAAACAAAATAAAATAAAATAAAATAAAATAAAAATTAAATTAAATGAAACGAAATGAAATGAAAATGAAATTAAATGATAAAATAATAAAAAATATTCAGTTCCTTAGGAGTCTGAAAAGTTTCCTAATTTATTTTAGTTTCTTTGAGATGAATTTTAAGTATTGACTTTATAAGAATGTCTTTTGGGTTTAAATGTCTTATATGAGAGTGATCAGCTGCTGTATGGAGGGTTAATGTGCAAAATAATGCGTCATTTTAGAGACAGATGTTTTTAAGGGCATATGTGACCATCAGATTCTGTATCTTGATGTTCTATGTAACACCATAAAATTCATCCCATTCTGTGTGCAGATGAAGAGACAGAAAGATATTTCCCTGTAGGATCACTTTGAATTACTGAAGTCAATGCTGAAACATCTTTTCCATTCACAAAGGCAGGATCCATACGTGGGCCTATCTGTGGATCCTAAGTCACTCTCTTTAAAGGCAGTTGAATTGCAACAAAGGTGTTACATTGGTGCACCTCTAATTGGAAAAAAAATTGAGTCTGTGTCTTATGTACACATTATTACCTTAAGGAAATTAGCTAGGGAATTTGGATGGAAGGAGGTGATTCCTTTTGTTAAGTGGAAAATATACTGTATAATTAATACTGAAGCCAGTAACAAAGAAAAACTAGGCTTCTCATACTTGAAACTTCACTGACTGGAAAAATTAGCCTACTCTCCCTTTTGCTCACTCTCCTTCTCTTTTCCTAGGTCTTTATTTTTTATTTTTTTATTTTTTTTAAAATTATAACTTGCTGACGCACTCGATAATACCATTTAATCTCCTTTAATAACTACCCTCTCCTAGATTTTTCTAAGCATCCTTTTGCACAGCATCCACAAATCCAAAAATGAATTGCTGTTAAGATTGACTGACTGACTGATCTCAGAGCTCTGCCAGTTTACTGATCAATGGCTTGCTCCTATGGTTCCTTGGGTTCATTGTGGAACACCTGAAGGGTGAGAGGGGAATGGGAAAAGGCATTTATCTTCTCCTGTAGAGCCACCACTTGCACTCACATCATCTAACTCAGCCTTCTGAGTTGACAATAGCACTGAAAAGACTCCATTGAAAGGCAGGTTGACCTTGTAATTTCCAGACCTTGTAATGTCCAGAGAAAGCAGAGAAATTTCTGCATATCCATAAAGCTGCAGAGTAAGATAAAGGAGGCAGAATGATAAAATAAACTGAGCTTATGGCTCTGGAATTTAGTGACTACAATTTGTCCCCCTAATTTTCAAAGGGGGAAGAGAGGAGGGGAGAAGGGGCGAAGGGCGGGGGGGAACGAAAGGAGGATGTAAGGAAAAGAAAGAAGACAAGGTCCGGGAAGTTCCGGGAAGAGAAGTTCAGGGAAGGGAAGGGAACTTCAGAGAAGGGAAGGTTCCGGGATGGTTCTGGAAAGGTTCCGGAAAGGGAAGGTTCCAAGAAAAGAAGGTTCCAGGAAGGGAAGAGAAGGTTCCAGGAAGGGAAGAGACCAGAAGGTTCCGGGAAGGTTCCGGGAAGGTTCCGAAAAGGTACCAGGAAGGTTCCGGAAATGGAAGGTTCCAGCAAGGGAAGGTTCCGGGAAGGTTCCGGGAAGGGAAGGTTCCGGGAAGGTTCCAGGAAGGTTCCGGGAAGGTTCCGGGAAGGTTCCGGGAAGGGAAGGGAAGGGAAGGGAAGGGAAGGGAAGGGAAGGGAA
>VZUI01020215.1:0-29642 GCA_013401135.1 Cettia cetti | reverse complement strand
GCCTTCCTGCCTTCCTTCCTGCCTGCCTTCCTTCCTTCCTGCCTTCCTGCCTTCTTTCCTGCCTTCTTTCCTGCCTTCCTGCCTGCCTGCCTGCCTCCCTCCCTCCCTCCCAACTTCCTGACTTCCTCACATAAATATTTTAAATACGGCAGTTTTATAATTTACTTTGACATCAAAATACAGCATACTTAAGAAGAATGACTGTCTCAATAATGAGGACTACAGGGAGCAAGAGCCTGAGTTACACACTTTTTTTTAAAATCAGAACAAGATGTTCACGTATTAAGTGTCTGGATACAGAAAAACAAGGAGGAAGCTGTAAAACTTCTTCCGTGAAGTATCATGCATTCTTAGAGGTTTGTTTCTCTGAATACCTATTTGTACTTTCCACATCATCTCCACGTTTTCATCTCTTCTAAAACTAGAAGCACTGCACTGGAGATTAAGTCCCCCCATCTTTTTCCTTGTCCTCTCCAGCTGCATATAAGTGTCTTTGAGTCATCTCAGTAGGCCTCTGGCTGTATCAGGCATCCCGTTGCCCTCTCCTCTACTCCTGTCATGATCCCTTCAGAGACATGCCCACATTTTTTGTCCAGGCAGACAGCCCACTCCCATTCTGTGAATGGCCCATAAAATTCTTCTAAACTTTTGCTGTTCATATGGAATTCCTGTGCTGCATTTTTCTCCTGTCTGCATATCATTCTGTGATTTGGCCCTATTTCATGTTTATTTCTATCATCCTTGTGCCACCTTCTGTTTTTTTTATTTCTTCTTCTCCACCCTTTTTTGGCAAGAGCTCCTTCATAGTTTTTATTTTTTGTTTTCTCTTAGTGCAACCAAACCCTTCCTTGGGAATATCTTTGCTCTGGTAGCATTCTTCCTCCTTTTCTTCTGTCCTCACATTCTTCCACAGGCAACCTATCTAAAACAGGATTTTCTTCTACTAATTTTCTCCATGAGGTACCTCTCAGTCTTGGGTTACCTACCAATTTTCTGCTTCATGGCAATGATGAAAACTCTAGCAAACTGTTATTCGCTGCAGTTGCATTTAAGTCTGAGGTCTCATCATTTGTTGCCTTAATTAGGCCAAACCTTGCACAACAATGGTTTGTGCCAGGTAGCCCTCTGCAGACATTCTTCTGCCTCTGCACTTTCTCATTTATGTCATGCCCAGCTTTCAGCCATTTCCAGCTGCCTCTCTCTGTGTTTTATCACTGACAACATTTTCCATTTCACTGGCCTTAAAAGAGAAAGAACAATATGTCTGAACATGTCTGTTATGGTCTTTGCATTATTAGTATGGTGGGTTGACCCTGAGACTGGATTGCAGGCACCCATCAAAGCCACTCTGTCACTCCCCTCCACAGCTGGATAGGGGAGAGAAAAATACTAGGAGAGGTTTATGAGTTGAGATAACAAGAGGGAGAGATCACTCGATTACCATCAGAGGCAAAACAGACCTGACTTGGGGAAATCAGTTGAATTTATGACCAACAAAAATCAGAGCAGGATAATAAGAACTAAAAAGCCATTAACAACAGCTTCCCTCCCCTCCTGTCTCTTTTCCAGACTCTACCTCCTGTCCCAGAGGCCCATGGCAACACAGAATGGGGTTATGGTGAGTTCATCATACTTTGTTCCTGGTGCTGCTCATGATGAGGCGTTTAACCCCTTTTCCAGTGTGAATTCCCTCTCAAAGGAGACAGTTCTCCACGAACTCCTTCAGCATGAGTCCTTCCCATAGGCTACAGTTCTTCATGAACTGCTCCAGCACAGGATGCAGTGCTTCAGGAACAGACTGCTCCAGCTTGGGTTCCCCACAGAGTCACAAGTCCTTCCAGGAAACCCACTCCAGTGTGGGCCCCTATCTCCACAGGGCCTCAGGTTCTGCCAGGAACCCATGGCATCACAGCCTTTCTTGGCCATCCCCCTGCTCCAGTTGGGGTCCTCCATGGGCTGCAGGGGGATCTCTGCATTCTCCAAGGATCTCCATGGGCTGCAGGGGCACAGGGGCTTCACCACGGGCTGCACCACAGGCTGCAGGGGAATCTCAGCTCTCACCAAGAACACCTCCTGCCTCTCCTTCTCCACTGACCCAGGTGTCTGTAGTACTGCTTCTCTCATATATTCTCACCCCTCTCTTCTCTGAGCACAATTACATCTGCATGATAACTGTTCTTCCTTCTTACATCTGTTTTCACAGAGGCCTTACCACCATTGCTGATGGGCTTGGCCTTGGCCAGTGGTAGATTTGTCCTGGAACCAGCTGGCACTGTCTGTGTTGGCCATAGGGGGAGTTTCTGGCAGCTCCTCACAGAAACCACTTAACCCACCATTACCAAAACCTGTCCATATAAACCCAATACAACCAGTCGCTTTTCATAAAGTGGATGATGAATGTCATAATTATGAAACTTACACTTCTTTCCTCCTGCATAACAAAAGTGGTTGAATTTCTGCTTTAAATGTGCCAATTTTTGGTGTTAACTATGAAAATGAAGCTGTATAATTTGTTGGCAATCTTTGCAAAATTAAAAGCAAGTGTATGGGATTTTATGCAAAAGTCAGTAACTAGTATCTACTTCAATGCTGTATTGTAGGGGAAAAAAGGAGAAGGAGGGATTCAGAAAGATTCACAGCTAGGTAGTACTGACTAATGCAACTCCACTGCTAGGGAAATGTTCCTCTACTCAGGAATTTCCATTAGGATTAGAAAGACTTTTTGAAAAAACAGCATGTTTTGTCATCAGCAATATTTAAATGTTGTCAAACACAAACACCTGTAATAATTAAATGATAAGACTTAGAAGAGAATGAACAGGGCAGTTGACAGTTTTCAGGAAGTTCCAGTTTCTGCCCTTTAACTACCAAAAAAATTCAGATTTTTGGGGATGCTCAGAATCTGACAGCCACTCATAGCTCCTAGTGACAGGACAGTATTTTGTCCTCATTGAATCTGGATGAAAGAGGTTTTATATGAGGCCAGACAGAAACTAGTGATCCAGAAATAATATCTGGGTTTGATGAATGCCAAAGGCCCAGGTTTCCACAAAGTCACTGTGATTTGAAAGCAATTTCAAAATCATAATTCCAGGTGTCAGTTCTCATAATGCTGTTTCTGAATTTTTGGCCATATAATCAAAAATGACCACCCTTAGAAGGCAGCTATTTTTTCCTGGTAGGTGTTAGAACTCAGCTGCATGATTTGTTTCAATTGATCAGTTCTACAACTGCTTAATAATAGCAGCATAGGAATAGGCTCCCCAAGGTAATGGTCACAGCATTACCCTGTCTGAGTTCAATAAGCCTTTAGAAAACACGTTCAGGCAATGTGGTGTGAGTCTTGGGCGTGTCTGGCACAGGGCCAGGAGTTGGACTCAATGATCCTGACAGGTCCCTTTGAACTCAGCTTTTTCTGTGATTCCATAATTTGATGAACAGTTAAACTGTGTTACAGCTACCAGGCAACAGAATTTTTTGCACTCCTTTTATTGAAAATTATGTGGTTTATGGCTTCAAACTTCTCTCTTTTCTGTTCTATTGCAGTAAGATGTGGCTCTCCTTGTAGGAAGTGAAGAATTTGCTAATTTTATGACTGAATGTGAAAATTGTTATCACTCTAGTTTTGCCTGTTTTCTTCTTGTCTTGCTGAGGAGTCTGCACCTGCTGCTGCAGGAAGCTCTCTTGTGTCAACCTTGTGTTTGACCTTACAACACAGATTGCCCATACCAAGTAGGAATTCTTCTGTGGATGGCACCTTAAACCATCACTGCATCACTAGCATCTCACAAAGATTCCTGGCCTCATGAAAGAGGGGATTTACATTTGCTAGTGAGTAAGCAGTATGATAAAATCTTTGAGCCACTCATGCTGCTAATGGGAAGGAGAAGCAGTGTTGCGGGATGAGGTGCTGACCTTGCTGATTAGCCATAATTTTCAGATCACATTTCTAGTGAATCATGTGCTTTCTCCTTCCTTCCCTTTTCTCGCATCTCCATCCCTTTTGTACAGGGAAGAAATTCAGACATTTCATGGATTGCTACACAAGGACTTTCACATTTATTTTCTTCTCTTCCGTGAGCTTTTTACCTTGGAATAAAATTCTGAGAGGAATTTAGAAGAGAGAAGGCTACTGTGGAGTAAGGTGCTGATTGGCATGGGCATTGATGATAGGGCTTAGGTCTTTCAGTGATGCTTCTGGTTTGTTCATCCATGGAGTGATACAGAAATTCTCTTGGATTCATGGATGGTACAGATGGAAAAGTCATATTCGGTCATCTGGTTCATCCATGTCAGAGCACAAGGTTATTCAGAAGGACATATGTTTCAAATACTTTGTCCTACCCATTTTTATAGGGTGGGTGATGAATCCTGGGGTTTACAACATCCCCAAAGGACCAGTATTCTACATCTAATCAAATTCAATGCTGGGAAGTTTTTTTTTCTGCTATAGGTTTTCAATTTGTTAATTTTATTTTGTTACACTTGCTTATCTCCTCTAAACACTTCCTCTCATTTTTCATATTTGAGTTTTTCATCTGTATCTCTGTGCTTATCAGATTAATACAGGGCAAGTTGCTGAAGCCTATCTTTATTTTTGCCTGGCAAATTGCCTTATAAAACCCTTAGTACATTAATATATCATTTAACCTTTAGACTTAAACGTTTTGGAAAGTTCAGCCGCATCTGAAGACCATATGAGGAAAAAATACGCATGCTCCCTTCCACGTTAATGTAAGCAATATAGTCATTCAGTTGAAGCTCTGCACACCCGTGTTTTGAAGAAGGGCTGGGAGATTTGGCAAGAATGGTGGCTGCTTACAGCCAAAATGCACCTCTTGACATTACCGAAGAGCCCCACCTTGTCTGAGGACATAGGGCTCCCTTCCTGGTGCTGGCACAAAGCTGACACCAGGTAAGCAGGAGAGGAAAGCAAGCATAATAATAGAGCCCAAGAGAAAGAAAGGGAGAAAGGTATGTCCAAGCTGGGAAGAAGAGGTGAGAACAGTCAAGGAAAACAATACACACTAGGCATAGGAAGCAGTACAAGACTCCGTGTCATATGGTCCCCTGCAGAACTGGGTGTATGATAATGGGTAGAAAGGCACGTATTTCTGTATCCTATGAATATAAGCACCTGTATTTTCAGTCCTAGTTTTACAGATTTAGTTTTCAGTTCCAGGCTCTTTTTTTGGCTGACCAGACCCTTAAGTAGCTCAATTCCCATTTCTCACCTCCCGTCCCATGTTCTTCTGAACACCTTTCTACCAAAAGGCAGCTCCCTGTTTTCCCATCTCCTAGATCCCCATCTTCCGAGCTTGCAATCCAATTCCTTTCCACAGCAACCAATAGTATATGTTAACAAATTTAGGGCTGTATTCTTTTATTAGGTACTATGAAGTGCTGTGGAATATGTAGGATGACTGATACATAGTGATAGGAATGATGTCTACTGTCATTTCAGTAACTATGAACACAGCATGAAGAATCTCTCAACAAAAAATACTATCTAATCCTTCTGATTTAAATGGCCATTTCAGTATTATATTTAATAGTAGTTCTGGGTTTTGATAAAAATTAAGATTTTATCAAACTACATAAACAAATATTCTCTTGACTTAGGTGAGATGAAGGAAAAATAAACATTGCTTTATAGTTTAAGAGAGGAAGCTAGTTTTGCCCCCAAGGATATTCCTTCAGAGGCTGAAAGGATACCAGATATTAAGGACAAAGGACAAAGTTATGAATTACAGTACTGAAGTAACTTTCACTGCATTGAACATTACTAGGCCAGTCATACAGCAATATGAATTTGAATTTATTAGTCTCCTTTATAATGACTAATTTATTATCATTATCAAAGCTGCTTTTTAAGATTGTGGCTTAAGAACTGAGGTCACTGAAAAATCATCTACGGTGTCATAAAGAAACCTGTTATTACTGAACTAGAGGTGTTGATGCTGCTGCAGTAGAGATGGCATGTAGGGAAATTTACTCGGTGCTTTTGGAACACTTAATGGTTTATCATCTAATTGCTAATGTATGAAATTATTCTTCTCTGTATTTCTTTCCATACTTGTATTCTTTGATTCCTTTGTGTGCACTCATTTTAAGGAACAATTGCTAACATCACCACGGAGGGTAAAGATAAATCAGTTCCTACTGGTCACCTAGTTCCCAAATCCAGACTATTGTATCTTCTTTTGTATGATTTACTTTGTTTTCTGAATACAAACTCGATTTGTTGTCTTGTTAATGAATGAATAGAAGACCTCTCATTTTCAGAAAATACTGTATTTAACCAGATGTGTTTTAGGATCCAATGGACCAGGATTTATTTTCACCTATCACTTACTAAGCTATTTGTGATTGTATTAAATACAAGGTGTACATTTCAAAAAGAAGCTCTACATAGTGATCTAGTGCTAAGGAGTAACTCGAATCCTTTAAAATATTGGAGAGCATTCTGTTCAAGATCTACTCATAGTAAAATTATATTAAGAAAATTGTTATTGACAAAGTGATAGGTTTCTTTTCAGAATCTATTTGAAAAGAATATATTTTTATATTGAACTTTCAAAACCACATTTGCCAAAAATTTGGTTATTCTGCCAGATGTCTTTGTCAATTACTTTTGCTATTGTGCTAGATTTATGTAGCTACCATTATATTAGTTTTGAAAATTTTAATAAATTAGAAAATGGGACTAATTAATTTTTTAATATTTATGATAACTAAATTAACTTGTTCTTGCTGAAATTACAAACAGATAAACTCCTTTCACCTCTGTTTACCCTTGAAGGAACTATTGCAGTTAATTATGTCTATCCCATGCACACCAACCCACATTGTACCCATTCATTTACTGAAGCAATTCAATTGTATGTATAAAGAAAAAAGAGACTTCTACTTGTAGCCAGAATTTAGAATGACAATTGTCTTCTTCACGCAGCCCAAAAATCTCTGTAGTGCAAGAATGCCAGCCCTTCTTGTTTTGAGTCCTTACTGTGGAAGGGTGCTAAAATCTGTGTGATGAGGAGTGAAATGGACACAGGGCATGAGTGAATTACTCACTACCAAGGGGACAAAGATTCCCTTGAAAGATTGCAGCATCTTGAAGTAAACTGCACTTCACTTTACATAGAGTAATGACATAAAAGCCAGCATCTAATGCTAATTACACAGGCTGAGTCACTGCAACTGTACAATCCTACTCACTTGTTTTCTCTCCCTGTTCTTCCTGCTTGTGACTTGTTTGAAGCCTATAACAAGTACCTCTGGACAAGATTGTCTGCTCTGATTATTTCATTAACTAATGCAATATGGTTCAGTCTTCATTTGGGAGGCGGGTAAGCACTGGGATGCTTCTGGTAAACTAAAAGGAGAACATTAATTACAGAGGTGGGACTTTCCATGTAGGAAATTTGTCAAAAAAATATGCCACTGCCAACATGACTGCATTAGACTTCCAAATGTGTGATCTGGGTTAGGACCTGGTAAAGTAATTAACAGCTGCATTGGTAAGTATGATTTGGCTAAGGGACTGGTCAGGGATTAATAGACGCCTGCAAACTTCTCTGGTATTTGTATATACCTTTACAGCTTGTATTTTCTTTCTGCTAAAACATTAGGACTGTCAAGAATGAACTTTTTTATCACTACATCTTTCTTCTTGAACAGGAAGGAGAAACCAGCAGGAAAAGCACTTCTTAAATTAAGGGCTAAGCAGGAATTACATCATGCCTTTCAGCTCTGGTAGTCTTTCATTCCTTTGGAAAGACAGCACAGGCTTGGCCTGGCTGCAGTGCACATGACCAAATCTCTGAATTTTTATTTCCAGAGTTGAATTTAACAGAGGATGACCTGGTTAGATATCACCTGTCAGATATCACCAAGCGGGTCATCTACAAGCCAAGTCTGGAGAAAAGAATATAGAAAGCTCTGAAAGGCCATTAAAAGACATTCACAGAAGTGGCAAAGAGCGGTCAGATAAGGAACTGGTCAGACTTAAGAAGCTTGAGAGTTGCTACTGATCCTTAAGTTTGAGACCGGAAAGGTGCTTGATGATATTCTTGGTGAGAAGAACAGATAGAATAGTAAGGTGACTGTTCAGTTCCTTTGTTCATCCAGAACTTTAAAGGTGATTCTTCAGTCTGGAAGTCTTGCAAACGTTGAGATGACTGTAGTGCAGCTAGAGAAGATTGTAGATAGTCACATTCTAAACTGCACTCCTTGTTAGTCTCTTTCTTGCTGTTCTCCCTGGTGCAAGAGTTTGCCTCTTTACAGATAAACAGGAGCCCCAGATTATCACAGCAGAGGAATTCAATCCCAACTCATACCTACTCATGCATAGCACTGGTTTAGATTTTTGAATGAATCAGTGTGCTTAAAACTCCTGAGATCCTGGTCCCAGAGATACTTGCGAACTTTCTGCACAGATCACTGCCCAAAGGTCTTTACCACAGATGGCAAAACACGTGAGAGCTCCCTGTTTCTAGCCAGAGCTGGCCAGAAATTCAGTCCTGACAGAGAGAAACATGGTTGATTGAGATACTGCATTCACTGATGAGAAATTGGTCACAGCTTTGAAAATGCCTATGCATGGAAAGACTGCAGAAAAACATTAATTTTGATCCTGATCCTAACAGCAAAGGAAGAATGGATTGGGAAGACATTCAGTGTCATTAGTACTGTACCTCTGGACCCAGGAGGAACTGCATGCATCCTAGCAGACCCAGGCTGCTTTGTTGAAAGTGCTGTATTATTTGCAAATGCTAGTCAACTTTTGGTGATCCCAAAAAAATGTGGAGTTTAACAGATTGGTTAATTTGTAATCAAGATATGGATAAATGAAACCACCTATTCACTGACTAACAAGCAAAGAAACAGTATTTTTTTTTAGTCTTCATTACCTCAGGTTTCCTGCCATATTCTCCAGCTGCTACTTCAAAAAATTTCTTGTGTTATTACCAAGTAGCATATTTTAAAAAAAAAATCATGCAAAAGTTGGTTGATTAAAAGCAAGTTACTCATCCAAATCATTACAGTTTTCATAAGTATCTGTCTCAGCAGCCGGAAGAGTTATTTTGCTATAGTGTCATTTTCATTAAATCTATTTTAATTTCTGTTTAACAAGCCTCATTTCTCCAAGGATCACTTGTCTTACAAAAGTATCCAATATTCCTTTGATTTTGCCAACCTATTTCTTTGAGGGAGGAGGTGTGGTATGAAAACTCTACTAATGACCATCAACCTGTCCCTTTAAAATTCATATTTAATTTCTGAGTTTTCAGTGCATAGATTTGCACTCTTACTGATCAAAACCCCCTTCCTTTTCTGCTTGATTTGCCAGAGCAATTAATTCTCTCTAAAACATTGCTATTTGAATTGTATTTTGCTATTTGATTTTTTTTTTCTTTTCCTCCTATATATGATTATAAACCCATCATGGTTCTGAAAGAAAGAATATTGCAATGTTGTTTTGAAATTAGATGTTCAAAGCTTCCATGCTTTTTCTTTGGGATGAAATAGAGCCCACAGATCTCTCTGCCATCCCTGACATGAATTGTGTAAGATTCAATCCATTTTGGGGACTTCGGAAGATTTTGAAACCTCAGTTACAACTGACACTTCTCTTTTCTATGAGTATTCACTATCAATGGAGTGGGTGAACAGAACTTTTTCTTTCAACAGCTCCAGAGTAAGTTCTTAGTAAAGGGAGTTATTTTTGGAAAATTAACCCCATATAGTCATCCTTGTGTTTTGAGTAAAAATGCAATAATCTTTCCAGAGAAAGATGGCACAATGCTGTCAAAATGGTACTAAACTTTGACATATGTAGTGTGTTCATGATCAGTGTTATCAAGATTGGAGACAGTAGAAGTGCACAACAAATTAAAATAATACAATTTAGTTTGTTCTATAAATCTTTGATCAACACGAAAGAGGCTAATCTACAAATAAATCTAGTCTTATTTTAGTCTGGCACTGCAGTGGGCTGTTTGAAGTGAGTGGGGGGTTACATCTTCAGTAACATTGTTCACCTTCCTTTTTAACTTTTCCAAAAAAGATTTTTTTTCCATAAACCTTAATCAGTTTGAGAATTTGTGATGCACTATTTTCAGCTGCAAAATAGCACTGTGTACTTCTGATACAATCAGATAACTGCAACCCAGACATAAAATAATCATCTCCAAGAAGCAGGCCTAGACAGAATAAACATCCTGATAGCAACAGGAGAATTATTTTCACTCCCAAATACTTTTCTTTCCAGATTATTAGGAAAAGCAGTTGTCATCTAGTATTCTTGTGGAAACTAGAAATCCATTTTCATGAAGAGAAAGAAAGATCTTTTATCTTGAAACAACAAGTGCTCCAATGTTGAGTTTTGTAAGCAAGCTAAGAAGAAGCTAAGAAGAGAAGTCTGCTGCTACTGCAGACCTGCTTACATTTTGGGTCCCCAGCACCCAGATTACAAGACAAAGACAGAAAAACAGTTCTTTTAGATAATTTTGCCATTTTGATTAAATACCGCCCCCCCCCCCCCAAACAACCAAACAAAAACTGGGGGGGGGGGGGGGGTGGTTCTGTTGGGTCTACCTTACAGTGACAAACATTGTCATCAGTCCTTTTCCAGTTCCAACAAACTGTGGGACACAGTGGAAGTGCTAGAATAGCACAAGTCTTTGCACTCAATGTGGCAGAGACCACAAACAGCCATGCAAACCGGTGCTACTTCCTTTCAGTTGTCAAAGTTGAGACCTCGGCCACTCAATCTTTGTCATGGAGATCATGGTGACTCCAAATCTGCCAGGAGATTCTCTATTACTGAGAGAGTTATGAAGGAATATGTGGCTCTGGCAAGGGTGAAACACTCTGTCCTTTCAACTCAGAGCAGACAAAGGCACTGGTGTCAGAAGGAGCTTTTGAACTTGTGGCACCAATAATTTCTCACATTATCAGTCTTATGTACCCTCTGGTTACTTAACAAAAAGAATACAAGATGAAAACAAGGTCCAGCTTCTATCCACTCAGTAGCAAACTTGTTATCACAAGATGTATTTGTTGTCTCTAGGGCACTCATTGACCATGGCTGTGAGCACAGACCATGGTGAATTGCAGGCATATTCCAATAAACGTAATACAACAAATGCAAAACTGGTGGAAGAGACAAGCCAGTTAGCCATAACTTCCAGTAAAAAAAGTTACAGACTTTGATAAAGATTCATCAAGTATGAAATAGATGAAATCAGCCAGTTTTCTTTGCAGCAAAAATCCCTGATTATTTTATACTGACTAGTTATTTTGTTTTCTGTTTGTTATTTTCTTCTCACTTCCTTTTTAAAGTAGCAGTTGTGTATAGTAGTGTTTCCATCTCTTTAATGGGATGTGTAATCAGAAATAGACCTTGATAGATACGTTTTAAAACTGCAATATGTTTCATCAACAAAACGGGTAGGCTTAAAAGAGACAAAAGCAGAACTTACATAGCAGCTGAACAGATACTGGATTATCTATTTCTGAAGAAAAAATGCTCAGGTTTTTTCATACAAATTGATGTTAAAGTATTTACCTTTCCCTCAAAATAACTTTTCAGGTTCATAACTAGAAGACAGACAAGCACAGACAGTATGCTAAGCATGGAGTTAAATAGTGAAGCTAGTCCTTAATCAGCCCAAGAAAAACAGGAGAGAGACTAAGACACAGACTCTTATGGTCATTTACCTTTTTTATAGAGATGTCTCTGTCAATCTGTTACTACATAGTGCAACATAATAAATGCAACATAATAAATTACTCATTAAAATGAATGGAACCCATTCAGATCAGGTATGCCATAGAGTGCAACTACTTCAGTTAGACTTGGTTACATTGAATTTTTTACAATTTCCTAATCTCTTCTGCAAAAACTTCTTAGACCTCTTTCTGATGTTTTCCTTTTCTTGGTTGTTGCTGTTGGATTTTTTTTTGTGTGCCTGAAGTTAATGTATGTCTGTATAAAATTTAATAGTTGCTGCCCATAAAGAGAACAAGAAATCTTACATTCAAAGCTGGGGCTGCTTTTCTTCACTGAAACAAACTTACCAAGCATCAGACTAATTTAATCATATCTCAGTTCACTCTTTCTCCCTATTATATTCAAACATGCAGCTCATGAAAAATTTTTAGACAATGGGTTTCTAGAATGAAAGAAAAGTGGTTGCTTTTCTCTGTTTTGATGTTCCCAAGTGGATCCCCAAATGCAGATAACCTGATGCTCAGAAGAAAATGATACTCCATGTCTCAGAACAACAAAAAATACAAAGTTCTTCTGTATCCTGATTGTATTCTACACCTCTCCCATTCAAAACTTCCTGATCACCTTTTCAGAGTGGCACTGGAACCATTTGTCTGAAATTAATTTTGCCTGTGACTTAGAGCTGGTTCTGGATCTATATGTAGCAGATCAATCCACAGAGTGCCATGCCAATGGATATGCTATGCTTACGTAGGAATTGCTGTTTCAGGGCCTGCTACAGGCACATGCAGGAAAAGGGATAATATGTGTGGGGAAGCTGAAACCTCAGAGCCTTGCTGTGTTGTCTGAAGTGCAGCAGTGATGCTGAAGCCCCTCTGATAATCCCCAGCCCCTCTTTTGTGAGACAAAGCAATCAGACAGTGCTTGGTTCTCCACTCCCAGTCTGTGTCCTGGACACAGCCCTGCTCTGCTCCACAGTGAGTTTGCAAAATCCAGTTTTATCTTCCCTGTTGAGAGGTTTTATGATAGCTTTCTTTTCATGTTAGTCAGAATTTTTGTAAAAAAGCACACGGGATTTAGGAGGATCTGTCTATTCTCTCTTAATTAACTGAGGTAAAAAGAAGTACTAAATATCTTTTTCTGTCTTTAGGTGGCATCACTTCCACCTTCAGAAAACCTTGGGGTGTCTGAGTTACAGAAAAAGAACAGCAAGAAGTATATTTTGTTATTAAGCAACAGTTCTCAAATTACTTTGGAAGTAGAAAAAAAAGTAAGAATGGAAAAGAAAACAAAAGAAGATAAAATTCTTTGTCTGGAATGGTAGAATTCCAGAAAGAAAGTGTTTCTTCTTGCTATCTCTTGTGATTTTAAACATTAATCTTACATTATGTATTTCTTATGGAGCAAGTTTCTGAGGTCAATGCAACACTTTTTCTTTTGATAAGGCATTTTTTAGGTAAGTAGGTGTAGAAGGTGCATGAATGAAGTGTATATATGAGGTTTAGGAATTGTCAGCTAATACCTTTACAGCCTGAAAAAAAATCATTCTGCAGAATATGATTTTGTGTTCTCAGAGAATCCAAGTTTTCAGATTGCAAGTCAAAACTGAGACAAAACTTTTAATATTTTGTTTTTGTTTTTTGGTTTTGGTTTTCTTATTTCAAGATAAAGCATTGCTATCTGTGTTTAGGGACCCACTTAGAAAGTGCCAGCTAGAGGGAGTAATAGAAAATACATTTCCTTTGAGTTCTTTTGGCCAAAGTAGACTCCAAAGACATCTTAATTTCTTAGACTCCCTGTGCAAATTTTATTCACGCAGAAAGTACAATCATATGTCGAATTACTTTTACCACTAAAAGACCTATATAGAGCAATTTTATTTCAGATTGTCTTTCCTTACTAATTCTGTGAGATATTTAGTGTTTCCTTCTGGGGCACAGTCAGTCAGGGGCTATTTCCAATTGATGTCAATGTAATGACACCAAAAGGGCTACTATTCTTCTATTTCAGGGCATTCCTTCCTCTAACAGCAAAAGCCACATACATTTATTTGTAATGGACTGTGAAACATTAGGATGCCTTGTAATCAAAGCATCCCTATAATTGTGATGTGATGTGCCTTTTTTATTTAAAAAAAACCAAACTGGCCAATTGCTGTAGTCATAAGCGGAGGCCAAAAAGGAATTACAGTTCATCTTACTACAGTATTATCAAAGATTGCAAAAAACCCCAGCTTCTAAAGATGATCCTTCAGTGAAATGTTTGTAAAGGGGTGGTGTCTATATTTGTGCTGTCTGCTGGTTTTCAACAAGGAGACATTTTGTTTTCCGCTGTGCAGCCTGGATAACATGAGTCACAGTGAAAAAAAGATTAAATTAGTTGATTTACTTCTTTATGCACTGCTTGTCATTTGCCTTACTTCAAAACATTCAGCTTGCATCAATAAACAACATGCTACTATGTCTTTCAAAGTACAGTGTGTGCACTTCACATGTGTTCCAGTTGAGATTTTATTTTCACATGAGCAGGTACTTTAAAAATTGTCTTATTGAACCAGATGTTACTTATAACTTCTTATGGCTTCATGAACAAGCATTCAGGATTTCACTCTAAAGCCTCTAATTATTTCATCTGAACTTATACTTGTATAACCTTCATTTGTAATTAAAATCTATTTCTGTCTTAATTGCTGACTTGATATTTTTAACCGGTGATATCAATGCAAATGCCATTTTATGCACTCATAGCCACATGGTGCTAAAGCTATGCATACATACGTGACTAAGCACTCATAACCACAAATTAGAAGAGTTTGGTATGATGTTTTTTCTTCTTATAACTTCAAGACAGCCTTATGAAAATATGTCTGTTAATCTTTCTCATATATTCTGACAATATAGCTGCAATTGCTGGCTTCTAAGTTTCACTGAACACCATATTAATGTGGCTTTGTGTCACTGTTGGACACAAAATAAAGACTTTGACTCCAAGGTAGTAGAAAGATCAGAAAAGCTTTATTTTCAATTCACGCAGCCTTTTTATAACATGCTGCGCTAAAAAGGCATATTATTGGTCAGTAGAGTAGACATCTCTCCCCATTGGTTAAATAGTAGAATCAACAGCTGGGAGAGGAATTATTATGAGAACTTAGAAGTGTTATGAAAATAAAAACCTGTTTACACAAATTGTCCTTGGGTAGGAATTCTCCCAGAAGATCTTCACATGAGAGAGAAATCAACTACCGACAGACTGAAAAACCTTACAGACTCAGAAAATCAGACCCACAGTTTTGATGTAAATTCAGCAAAAAAACAATTCATGGTGAGAAGAAAAGTATACCTCGTAATTCAATTCCTATTTTCTCTGTCCCCTCAAAGATGTAGCATGTAATTTTGAAAACAACTGTTTAGATTGAAGATGAGGTAATCAGACTCATTCAAAAGTTTAATCATCTCAGTTCAACCACTCCTGACAGGATCACATTTAGGATGGCTAACACCTGAACATGGAATATGTAGTTTCGACAGTGCACTTCTGTTGATAACCTGTCAAATGTCTCATGATAATTGTAATAACTCAGGTGATGTTGAGCTTGGACAAGAGGTCTTCTGAAAGAACATAGGACTGTCAAACCTTCCTGCTGTTGTGCATAACTGCACAGCTATAGATGGTCCTTCAACTTGTCCTTTGGTTGGTGGATAAGTTTGACATGCATTTGCTTTTTTTTTACATTTGCAAGGGTTATTTGTGCAGAGCCAGGGGATACAAGAATATTGTTTTCCAAAATTCCCCAGATTATTTAAAAATAACTGCAGAACTTCAGTCAGTCTGTATGTCAGCACAGGCATTTAGAATGAAAAAAGAATCAGAAAGTAGCAAACTTTCTGAAATATCCTTTGTAGGACAATATATGGGCAAGTGGGAATGTAAACTCTTTTTTTTTTTTTTTTTTGTGCCACCCTGCTTTTGGTCACATTGGCATTTAGTAGATAAAGACATAGATAAGGCATCTTATAGAAGAAGAGTGCTGTCATTCAGCCTGCAAGAACAAGTTCAGCAGCCAGCCACTCCTAACTGTGATATTACGTTCTGCCAAGTGGTCATTTTTGATTGCTAAAATACCAGGTGTTATTAGAGGGTAAATGAGGTTTTCTAAAATGTAGGAGAGGGCAGGTGGGAAATGTCTTAAGTGAAGTAAGTAAGAGTTCTGCCTCTCTAAAGAGGTAAATGAAAAATATGTGCCCCACCTTGATACTCACATATATGTGAGTCTGGCTCCATAACCTAGGACTTTGGATTTGTTTCCTCTTTGGTTCCTTCATTTCTTGTGATAAGGAAAATACAGGTATGACCACCAATGCACCCAGAGGTCCACAGCTGCCTGAAAGGGCCATTGTCTTGAGCTGCTTTCCATCTCAACCGTTAATGGTTACTTCAATAATGGTTATCTTCAAAATGGTTATCTTCAATCCAAACAGTAGTTTTCAAAATTACATGCTACGTCTTTGGGGAGACAGAGAAAATAGTGGTTATTAATGCACACTACTGTTGGGTAAAATACTGCTAGCACTAGCAGGTGGCATTCCAAAGCAAAGGGCATGCACTTATTTGCACTGCCCAGCTGTGGAAACCAAAAACAAACCATGTCTGAAAGAGTTACTTCACTTCTTAGCTCATCTTAGCACTTAAGGACCAGGATGAGTTTTTAATAAGTTTTTCAGCTATTCTTCATAGATTCAGGTCTGAGAGAGTATGATCTCCTCCTCACTGTGTCAGTAGTTCCAGGAAAATAGTTATATTGGCTACAATAATGCCTGTGCTTCTGAAATGAAGATGTGGCAGTGCTCTGTACCTGGGGAACACCCATGAGCCACGTAAAATAGCCCTGAGATGACAGAGGTATCAGCCTACACCTCCTGCAATGACAGACTGAATGTGCCAGAGCTGAGACTGCTGTGTGGCTGGATGGCATATAGAGGAGTAATCCTGAAAGCTTTGTGAATCACAGGAGCTGTACTGTGAGCATAATTTTGAAACTGTGTTGCTGCAATATTTTATTCTTTTGCCATGCTTGTGTGCTGGCCCGTGCTGTCTGTCTCCTCTTTACATCAGAGCATGAGCTGTGACTCAGCTCTGGAAAATCTACTTTTAGAGAAAAGCTAAAGGAGCTTTACCAGAAAATTTTTTACAAATTAAAAAGCTTTTATTTCAAGTAGCCCTTTTCTATACAGCCGAGGGAAAATATCTTGAAGACGTATGACATGAACCACTGCCTTATTTAATCTTACAAAGGTTTCCAGAGAAACCTTAAGTAAAAAAAGCAGGTGTCTATTTCATAAATAAAACACATATGTTTAAAAACCCTCCAACTACTTTGGCACATTGCTCTATATGCAACTACTAAGAAACTTCTTCAAATACAAAAATACAGTCAGAATTTTGACCCAAGCACCGAAATAATGATGCAAACAAACAGAGCTTCATTTAGTCACTGAAGAGTCTTCAAAAAAACAGATTTATTTCTGGCTTCTGCTACAGTCTGATTTTATCTCCTAAAAATTCTTTCTTTTTCCTCAGACTAAAGTTGTTTATGAAAAGACTGCAATATTGAAGAAGAATACTGTTGAGAATTTGCAACATTGTATTTGGAACATATACTTTTGAAAAGACAGGGAAAAAAGAAAGAAGCAACACCAAAAATAGGTATTAATTTCATGAGGGGCCTTTGCCTTTGCCTGTGCTGCTTCTATACCCAGAGATAAAGGAAACTGCTCAGAAGCCAGAAGTACAATTTGAAATTTTTGGTAACACCATGTCAGCTTCTCCTTCAAAAGTTTGCTCTGCTTCTCCAGTAATTATAACATTGCAGAGGGGAAAAACAAACAGTGTTAAAAATAGTGTGAAAATCTCAGTTGGGAAAAAAGGATAATTTTATCACTTTTTCTTCAAGAGTTCTGCAGTACTTTCATCAAGTTCTTTGTAATATCAGCCAACATTCTGGCTTTATTTTTAGACTGGACTTACAAAAGCTACACAGTCTAAGGCAACACTGAATATGTAGTAAATGAGATTCTATTTCCCATTCCTTCAACATTGCTGTGGGTGGCTATGTATGCACTTTGGTTCACATTATTCTCTTCTGTGAGTATTTCCTCACAGCAACATTTATGGTGCAAGAAGTGCAATGCTAGTGGTGGGATGAGAAATAAATAGCTGCTTGAGGTGCCTCCTAGTCCTGTTTTCCTGGATTTGTATGATTTTTGTAGTTCTGCACCACTTTGCCTCCTAGGATAGTGGCCAGGACTAATGAGACTTGTTCCTTGCCTTTTTTCAGGCAGACAGTAGTGAAGAAAAGAGTCCCCCTGTCCCAGCTGGTGTTCGCAGACGAATCAGGGCACCACCCCAGACAGCTTGTGCTAAGTCCCCTGCTACTGAATCAGTCTTGCTTCTGGCAAAATTGAAAGTTTGTTTAGCTACATCACATGATACAGATGATGGCTTGTTGGACAGAGTCTTCTTGGCAAATGGTTCTACCCAAGTGGAACAGCAGCTCAAACTGCTGCAGTGTGTCCAGGAAAAAAGCAAGCCTTGGCTGTCTCCTGGTATGGGAGCAGGCAGTCAGGAAGCCCCTTTCTATTCATTAGTTCCCATTGCTTTGCTTATCTCAGGGATGTGCTTCAAACTTCAAACTATTTTTCATCAAGTAGCATTGCTTGACAGAGGTTTTTCTGTAATCTCTTACATGTTTTCTTTCTCAGTATAAATGCTAGGAGTTAAGTTTTATAACTATGTTTTCTTGCATCAGGCATAGTCTACTTCTGCCATCAGTCACATCCATTTATTTTTCCAAAGCTTCTCTCACTGTGAACTTTCACAGTTGTATCTTCTGCATTCATCTCTTTCATTATCCTTTTCTTTTGAATTTAAGCCTTATTAAAGGTGCTAACAACAGAATGTTATAATTAAGGTGCAGATTGCTACAGGAGAAACAGAAGTGAAATTTTTTTTCATGTTTTTTTCTGCCACACTGAGCCATTAGAAAGAGCTTAGGATAACAACAAATTTAACTGATTGTCACATGGCAGCTACTTTACCTTTTTCATGCTTACATATATTTACTCATGTTAGACCTATCTCCAGGTGGGACTTTTTTGTCCAAGTAACACACAAAGGTCAAGATGGTTCAATAACAATGAGAGGGAATAGCCATCCAGTCTGTGGCTGAGGTGAAGATAGGTGCCCTTATAAAGGGGAGATCAGCTTCACCCACACCACACCTGAGAGCTGGGTCTGTGGGTAAGCAGAATGTGGAATGCCTGCAGAAGTGACATTTCCAGCCCTCTGTGTTAAAGTAGAGGGTCAGTCAGTGACTACTTTGTGGCCAACATTTTGGTCTACTATGCTAGATAGACACTCTGCTGGTGTTGCCCCTGATATTTGAAACACTTCAAATGGATAATTGAAGTTTTGTGGCTTCTCTCTAGGCTAACATCTCCTGTCTTCCTGTGTGAATTTTGCTGGAATCAAGGGTTCACACTGCCTGTCAGGTGATTTTTGTTTTCCTTCTCCAATATTAAAAGGTGTTACAATGCTCAGAAAAACATAGAAGTTTTGTGCAGAGTAGAAACTTCAGCTCATTGTAAATGTGCACATTAACCTTCTCATTGCAAACAAGGGGAAGATTTGTTAAAAATCCTCCATAGCTACTCTTACAGGCCTACAGTAGGACTGGAAATACCTCGCTGAAGAGATTAGCAGCTAACTTCTAACCAGGCATATTTTGCTGCTGGGAAAGGCAGATGTGAGCATGTCTGGCTCTGAGCCCATCTCCTGTAGCAGGAGATGTAACTGGTGAATGTTAAGTCTTTACTGCCTCTTACTTAAATAACATGTGGTTACATTTCTTCTGTTGTTTGTTTGTTTCCAGTCTATCTTATGCTTAAGAATAAGAGCACACGTGTGTTATTGTGGTGTTTTTCTTCAATCTCTCTTGAGTGTTTGAAGCAGACAGAGTCACATTACTGCCGTCACCCCAGAGCACCTCAGGAGCTTTATGAATGAGTCAGAGTCTCATTCTGCTATCCAACAGGATCAAATTTTTGCAACAACTCAGCAGAAAAACACCAACTGTGTCTGTTCAGCTGGACTGCTCAGTGTATCAGGAAGGCAGAGCCAAGGTTTCATTCTGACTTTACACAACTGCTTCTGTGGGGAATACAAGTGAAAACCAGGCTTTTGTATTCAGATTGTGCATTTATTTTCAGATGCATTAAACCAAATTTTAGTGATTCAAGGGTTTAAATGTGATTCTTTTCTTCCATTGGCAAACAGTCCTGTTGTATCTAATTAGTTTATTATGTACATGGTCTGACTGGTGCTTAAGTGTGTGTTGTTGGTGGGACAATGACAGAGGGCTGTGACATAACCTGTCAGGGCCACGAAGTGGTAAGATGACAGTTTTGCTGATGGGACTAAATTAACAGTATTATACTAATTCCTTTTCATTATGAGCTTTTAAACCAGATTCTAAGTTGATGACAGTAACTAATTTCATGCAACCTGCTCAAACTTGAATGCACAACATTTCCAGACTTGATTTTTTTCAGTATGTGTGAAGTTCTTTTGTTTTAGGTCAGCTTCAGTGTTTTTATTGTCAACAGTTTGTTCATCAGCCTGACTGGACTAAATCAACTCAGGTCTAAATTAAATGGTGTCACTCTTATTGTTTGAGACAAACTAGCCTAGTGATTACTACAGTGAGAAAAGAAAATAATTTTCTTCTATATGATAATTCACTGACATTCCATTCCACACTGTTAGGGAAAGATCAATGATAAAAATGGGCATTCAAAAAGTTAATATTCTTTTTTGGAAACTGACTTTCCACAAAAATATTTTACTGGCAAGGTATTTTCTGCTGAAAGGTTTCTGTTTTATAATTTAAACACAAAAAGCCAAAGGAACAAAGCCAGGTTTCAACACATAAAACCTTATCAAAATTTTTCATTCTCCATAGTTTCAATGGAACAAAGAACTTAAAGAAATGATGACTGATTTAAAACATTCAGACAAGATATTATTCCCTTGACAGGCCCCTCTGCTCACATAATTTAATGGATACTTTCACTAGCCCTGCTTTTGAGGAGCTTTTTGAGCAAATTGAAGGGGAAAAGAAAAAAAAAAATAAAAGAAGTAATATCTGTATTCCTCACAGATACATAGTTGTTATGTACTATAATTTGTAAACTTTTTATTTTGATTTACAGCTACATTTTATGTGTATCTTTGGCTCCTATTTTCTCAATCTGCAGAGAAAAAGCTAAATAAGCCACAGGCACCAGAGATTTCAGACAAATGTTTCCCCAGACACAAGCTTGCTTTCAGTAGGACACTAAAGTCTGTCTGTGGAAGATAGTGGAATTTTCTCTCCACAAAATGTAAAACTCTGAATTTGTGTAAAAGTTCTTTTTTGGAGAGCAGAAAAAAGTAAAGAACCAATTCTTACAGTGATTTTGCTTTTGTGTACCTTTTAAGGAGCACTCCCCGGGAAAACCTACCATCTGTACAATCTTCCAAGAGCTGATAACCTCTCTATACCTATCCTGAGACTATCTCTATATATTAATTTTGTATTTAGTTTTATAGGATTGCTTTCACCTTCAGTAACATGAATCTCAGTCAATGATGTACAGAGCTCTCTGCTCTCCAACCTGACAGCAGCAGGGGGGAAGTTTATATTTTGTCCAGGTGTTGCCTCCATCATGTTTCATTCACAGTTAGATGCCTTTGAATGTAAAATATGGTTCAGACTGTTGATAAATGAGTACTACAGGAAGGCTTGTTTGGCAGGCAAGGTGAACAATTGAATAGTAATTGTCCCAAAAACCTTCCCTGGTTGACACTTTGCTTTAATGTTTTTTTCTGGACACTACTTGGAGAATCAAGTGCCAAATAGGATTTTTTTTCAGAATGAGAACTAGTCAGTCTGAAGGAATTCTTGGCATCAGGGCAGCAACCAGCTAATTAACTTGTACAGTAACCATTGTTCAGTGTATGCAAGTGAAGGTGCTTACTGGACATAGCCAAGGTGGTCATTCATACTCACTGTGCTTGGTTTGTTCATAACCAGTACCATACACTGATCTTTAAAAATTGAGGAATTCACCATAGCAACAGAGATGTCTCACCAAGTTTTGCCATGATCACAGGGTTTTCTGGTTTTTTAGTAGATGTTCCCCTTTCTCATTGGCCAGTAGGAACAGGGGGGTAAATACAATGGAGCCCTGGATTCTAGTTAGCCAGAAAAACAAGAATGAGAAGTGCAAGATCTGAAGGTATAGGAGTCATGGCTCCTCTCCATTTAAAGGAGACTGATTTTCTTCATAAAGGCTATTCCAACTGCAGTACAGTTGCCCTTGATGCTCAAGCCCAGCCCCTGGCTGTCAGAGAACAGTGATGGAGCTTCTGACCTGAAGTTTGTTTCAGGATTAGGTGTTTGAAAATGGGACATTGTGTGACAGTGCTGCAGGTGTAGGAATGGGAGTAGCAAATGGATAGGGTGGAGTCAGGGGAGTGAGAAACCTTGTTAGATCTTGTCCCTGAGCTGCACTGATGAAGCTTCTTCTTGCTTAAGCCTCACGAAAGACACACCACAATGCAGGTATCCTAATATAGATATCTTTCTGCATAAGTAATAGTGAGGCAGCACTTTGAAAAATACACACTGTTATGCTTAAAATTAGAAAATGGTGATTGGAGGCTTCATCCTTTGGTAACTTTCTCTGCAGTTGTTTACCTTGCAGCTAGGGTGTTGAGTGGGAAGGAAACTACACACAAATGAGGTGTAAGACACTTGGTGCAGTGAGCTGGGAGCCTACATCCTGTTTTTTAAAGTGTCTAGGCATTTAGGAACTTACATCTAGACATTTCAACATTTCTGAAGATTTTTATACCCTGTCTGCCAGTAGTATGCTTTGTGAACCTATTTAGGTAGATTAATTACAAATTCCTTGACTGATTATTTATACATCTTTTTTCTCTCACTCTCTTTGCTACACACCCTCCCATTAAAAATGGTATAGTAGAGTTGACAAAATCAACTTTGGTTGTAGTGGGAATCATATTTAAACTGGGGAAATGAATTAAGATATTCACAGTCAGATGTTTTGATAAGGCTTTCCATGCTGAATGGTAGAGAAAATTAAACACAATTTCTTCATTTTGATGGCTATCCTTTGTTTAACCTCACCTAAATCTGCAGTGGCAGTGTTTGGGGACTGCTCTTTCATTATACTTGATTCAGCATGAACTCGATAACAGTAAAATATATTTTAAAGAAAATGCTAAACTCTGATTATGACTGGTTTGACTGACACTGATGAATACTATTCATACAGCATGGTTCTGCCTGGCCTGATATTAGCATAAGAACATTAGGCAAAAACCTGTTAGAATACTAACATATATTTAAAAGCTACTAAGTTGAACCTCTTATGTACATACAAATACATCCACTTTACATCACCATCATTTGTAGCTACTGCTCCATTTGCCAAGGTAATTTGTTCATTTATACCTGGTTTGTGCAGCTTCAAACCATAATTTTTGCAAGATATTGTAGCTACAATATAAGAATGACAGGAATTGGGATCAGTTTGCCTGGAAGGCAGTGCTTTGCTTGGAACATGGTGTACTCAGTGTTCTCCTCTGAATAACTAGACATCAGCTCTCTTGTGAAGACTTTTGTCAGGCTCTAGATGACTAATCCTACTTCACTGCCAGGAAATACATCAAAAGGACCCTCCACCCATTATTTCACATTGTTTCTGAATGGATTCATAGCCAAAGAATGGAAATTGGGTGACTCTGCAGTCAAATGAGGAAAGTGGGTAGTCATTCATTAAGGTGATAAAATTCAGATTTCCCCAGTATGGAGAGAAATTCAGCTGACTCATGAGTCAAAGACAGTTGTGTCCAAAATGTTATTTCTTAACTGAATTTATTGCTTATGGGGAAAAAAGTACACTTTAGGCTCTAGAGGCTGTGAAAACAATGCAAACTCTCTTGCATGAGAGAAATAGAATTCTGCCTTCCATCTGCCTGCGCTTTTCTCACTGGGATATCTACACAATGGAGGTAAACATGAGAGTAATATTAAATATGTTCACCCATTCTGTTAATGACTTGGTTGCTAACATAAAAGACGTCCCCATTACTTCTTCATGGTTCCATTATGATCTGCTTGAGAAAAAATGGCTGTTGACAAGACTTTATTTGAAACTACATTTTCAATGTACCAGAATGTCTCACCCCAGTATTGTAGACAAAGTTATTCCTCAGTCAGGATTCTCATGAGTGTTTCTGGTTTTGTAGCTTTTTATTCTAAATCTGTGCAGCTCCAGATGCAGTGGTTTGTAGTAACCAAGCAGAACATGAATCATGGTAGCAAGGCTCTGGTCCAAGAGGAAATGACGCAGACTTTTTGGCTTAAAGATGGAGGGAGGCATTTCTTGCCACTGTTCCTTTTGATATGCTCCTGTGCAGTAGCTGGCCTGACATACACATGCTCCCTATTGGCCCATTAATGAGAAAAAGAGCAAGTTCTGTTTCCTGACTAGCTGCCTGACATTAGTTCTCTTCATGCCAGCACCAGTTCTGGCCTGTTTGAGCCCGGCTTCATGTGGCTGCTTGGTATGTATATGATGTCAGTGCAGTACTGGGGTGATGATTCTGGCTAAGAACCATGATTCTGATGCTGCCCTAATCTAATGTTTAGTTCCTGGTAGAGTCCATCATGTCATGAAGTGCCCAGTGAATCAGAATCATAGAATGGCCTGGACTGAAGAGACCTTAATGATCATCTGTCTCCAACCCCTCCCCTGCCATTGGCAGGAAAAACTTCCACTAGCCCAGGTTTCTCAAATCCCATCCAGGCTGGTCTTGAACACTTCCAGGGATGGGGCAGCCACAGTTTCTCTGGGCAACCTGTTCCAGTGCTTCACCATCCTCACAGAAAATACATTCTTCCTAATATCTGATCAGAACCTGTCACCCCATACCCTTGTAAATAGTGTTTCTCCATCTTGTGAGTTCCCTTCAGGACTGGCCACAATTAAGTCACCTCAAAGCTTTCTCTTCTCCAGAATCCCAATTCTTTCAGCCTGTCCTCATAGCAGAGGTGCTTCATTCCTCTGATCACTTTGGTGGCCTCCTCTAGATTCACTCTAACATCTCCATGTCCTTCCTGTGCTGGGGATATTTTGTTGTAACTTATAGGAGTGAAGTCCTTCAGTCTGCATAAACATGTATCACAAATAACGCTTTTTTTTTCAGTGCACTCAAGTTCTCAATTTTTAAGTGCACTCAAGTTCTCAATTTTTTTTATTCTACTATATATATATTTAAAAATTGGTACTGAGCTTCCCCATAGAGACGTTTAATGTGGAGTTTTGTGAACTAAACAGTTCGGGAAAAAAAGAAATTATGTGTGGTAATTTTACCCACTTACAGCAGTTAAAAGAGTGCATTTGTGATTTTAGGTATATAAAGATTCTGATTCTGTATATGTAATATCACAATCTATTATAATACATCATAGCATAATGAGCTTTTGTTGTGTAATTTTTACCTATGTAAATATTTTAGCGCAAACATTCTGAAGAGCTTAGAAATATGGCTGACCTCAGGCAGAAATAAAAGTTATTCTTATCCTTCATAAAAAAAAAAAGACAGCACTAGTATCTTCTGCTGTAATAAAATTGGATTGCTGCTGCTGCTGGAAAGTTGAAGTCAGGCTAAAAACACTATGAGGAAAAGAGATAGTTCATGCTACAGCTGCCCTCTGGCTTGATGCACTTTTTCCCATTCACTTCCCTCAGAGTACAGCTCCTGGATGGCATAAAACAGGAGAGAATAAAATGGAGATATCTTGGGTTATATTCCCATTTACCACCCTTTTGTCACACACAGACAAGAGGGACACACAGAGAATTGATCCTTGAGAGCAGTCAGTTGTGGATAGTAAGGCAGTGCTGTGAAACAGCTTTTCTTTTGGCACCATAAAGCAGTGTAGTCAACAGAGGCTTGTGGAGTAGTTTAGGGACCATGTCACTATTGTTCCAGTTGTTGACACTGTTACACTGTGGTGGAGAATGGTAATTTATTTCTTATAACATAATAATGTCTCCTATGAAGGCAGGCTGAGAGAACTGGGGCTGTTCAGCTGGAGAAGGCTCTGCGAAGAACTTAAGAGTCCCTTCTAGCACACAAAGTGGGTGTACATAAAGACTGGAGGTTTAGATTAGTTATTGGGACATAATTGTTTACTATAAGGATGTTCAGGCACTGAAACAGGTTACCCAGACCAATCATGAAGTCCCCATCTCTGGAAGTGCTCAAGCCCAGATTGGATAGAATTCTGAGTAACCTGTTCTAGTAGAACATGACTCTACCCTTAAAGATGATCTTTAAGCTCCCTTCAGCCCAAACCATTCTATAACTGCATAAATTTTTCTCTGCAGGAAGGAGCTCTCAGCCTGCATACAGCTCATCAGGCCAAAAAAGTAGATATATGTACCACCCACTTCTTATTTGTGCAATAATTTGATAGCAGGTCTCTAAAAAGCTTTTGTCAAAATAGAAGGTCAACCCCCAAAGCTATCTGCTACCACCTTTGATCCTGTTAATCACGTTAAAATGTAAGATGTGCCCAAAGTATGTATTCTGTCACCATCTTCATGAGCTGTTGAAACCGGGTGGGGCAGTGTTTCCCTTATCTGCTGCTAATGGCTCATCAATGCCTTGCCACATGACTCACAGATAACGCCCCCGGGAGCTATCTCTGTTTAATGGGCCATCAAGGACCCATTACATGACTCATAGAATGATATCAGCCCATTGTGAGATGCTCCGCCCAGGGGGAGGAGCCAAGCATTCCCACATGGATATAATCCGGGGTTTGGGACAGCACAGTAGGCTTTTCCCCACTGTATTCCCAGGGGACAAGAGCTACCAGACCTTCTCTACAGGATCACTCCTTCAACAAGACCATTTCATCTGGACTGCTACGACCATCCTAACAGGGTGTCAGGCGGTATTCTGACTCTGTCAGTATTTTCTACTATTGAATTTATTTTATTTTACTATATTTTACTTCTTTTCTTCTTTCTCTTATTAAATTGTACTTCTACTTGGAGTCTCTCACTCCTTTTGCTTTCAAACCAGCACAATCAAGTACAGTACCTAATCTCCTGTACAAATGATTGTATTGAAGAACTGCAGGCACCCTCACCCTACTGGTCCTTATTTGTGGATCACCAGTGGCTTCAAATCAATGCAAACCAAATAATCTAAGAAGGAAAAATGCTTGACATGTTATTTAAAGACCCAAAAGGAAGCTACTGCCAGCATTCACTATGGATAGCCCAGTCATTATTCCATGTGATGGCCAAAATTCCAGTATATGATGTAGCACTAAGAAAGTCAATTTGAACAGGAGACTCTCTTCCAATAGGGAGGCAACAGAAGTAAGAAAGAGGAACTATGGATGTTTGTGGACTAATGCTGTTGTGGTAATCTGAAGGAAAAGAGAGCAGGAAAGAGAAATTGTAGGGGAAAAAAGAGACTTAGTGAATGAAAGAATGAATGGATTAAAACCCTAGGCTGGCCAGGGACTTAGCTGAAGAAACATAGAGGAAAACTGCAAAAAAATATGCTGGAGAGAACAGGTATCTTTTGAAAATTAAGTTAAACTCAGGAGGCAGAGAAATCCTGACAAACCCTAAAAATGAAACTGAAGGTGTATCAGAGAACAGTCTGTAGTGATTTTCTTCTGAGAGCTGTACAGATTTACACTCTAGCACACCATTAACTTCCCATTTTCCAGGATTTCCTACGAAGCTTTGCATACGAAGAATGTTCCCTTTGCTTTAAACCACACATTCCCTAAACTATGATGGTTTTGTGTCCTTACGTTAAAACTTGAATGGCTTCTCTTTCAAGCTGAGTAGCATCATCGAGGTGGTTTCAACTCTGTATCCAAAGACTATCAATAGGAATAGAAGCCTTATTTATCTGTTACTAGTCTTTGACAGATGATACTTCTTTGTATGTTTTTTGGGGCTTTATTTGCTCTTGGAAACAGCACCAGTCAGCATTGACTTGTAGACTCTGGGAAAGAGCCATGTCACAGCCTGGGGGTTTATGCCCAAGTACATTCTCCATCAGCCTAAACAATAATTTGAAATGGGTCTGTGGTAAAAGCAGGTGAGAGCCTTGGGTGAAAAGTCTGGATCCACAAGGGAATGCATGTAAGACTGCTGACTGGTGACCATGTATTGCCAATCTTTGGCCACCTATGTAAGAGTGACAGTAGAGTACAGTAAATGACCCACAGTAATTTAACAAATTAAGAAACACATTTTCACTATCACATAAAAAAGGGGTACTACCCATTTTTGATCACATTCATCATGCAACCTTCTCCATTCTTAGCATGCCAGTCTGAAAAAAATACCACAAATTGTTTCAGAGTTGCACAGCAAAACCTGTTGAACTCAAGTTTTCATTACTTCCCAATTATCCACAGGGGATAATTAGCAGCATATCAAGTGACCAAACTAATTCCTGAGCCAAGTATGTGTGCTGGTTTGAAAGCACAACCAGTAAGAGACTCCAAGTCAGAAAAACAATTTAATAATAGGAAAAAAATAAGTAAAGTAAAACAAGATAAATGCAATAGTACAAAAGATCACTGACAGAGTCAGAATACAACCTGACACCCTGTTAGTTAGGGTGGTGGTAGCAGTCCAGATGAATTGGTCTTGTTGAAGCAGTGATTCCATAGAAAGGTCCAGTAGCTCTTGTCCTCTGGGAATCCAGTGGTTAAGGGCTCCGTGTGCTGTCCCAGATTATATCCAGGTGAGAATGCTTGGCTCCTCCCCCTGGGTGGATCATCTCACAATGGGTTGATATCATTCTATGAGTCATGCAGTGGGTCCTTGATGGCCCATTAAACAGAGACAGCTCCCGGAAGGAGTAATGTGGCAAGGCATTGATGAGCCATTAGCAGAAGATAGTCCTGAGGGAGGGGGCAAGGGAAACACTGCCCCAGTTGGTTTCAACAGCTCATGGAGATGGTGATAGAATACATACTTTGGACACATTTACATTGTAACCTAGGGCAGTAAAACATTTTCTGAAGACCTACACTGAAAATGAAATTGTTTTAAGAGTAAAGAACAAATACTCCCACCCCCTGAAGGAATACACAAGACAGAGAGCAAGACAGACTTAATTAGCATAGCTGGTTTGGTAACTGAAATGCCCTGGTGTTCGCAAACAGTGCTTTGAGATTAGGTCTGCTAACAGGGAAAGAAGATGGGATTTGGTCTGTTTACAGGAAACAGGAGATGGGATCAAACTTCTCCAAACAAGCCTGTTTGTAAAATGCATGAGTTTGGCTGTTAACATGAATAATCCAATCATAGTAAAAATTATTAACCAACTTGAAATGTTATATAAACTTCTGGAAAATCTGAGTAAAATCGAATTCTGATCACCAAATCAGTCTTCCCATCTCTCCATCAATCGTCAGTAGTTGGTGCCCCGTGTGAGGAGAAGAGCCGGCTGGCTAGCTGTCGGCAATTGGCGACACCCCTGGAACTGAGTGTGGCGGTGAGAGAACCGTGTTTGGGCCCGCAATCGCCTGTACGCTGCGACGAGACAGGTGAGCCAGGGGAACTAAAGGTATGGGACCGGGAATGGCCGGCCAGAGAGACGTAAATGAAGCCATGCTAGGCCTTCTGAAGAAGCATGGATCTCCCATCCTAAAGCAGGACCTGAAGTCAATCCTAGGATGAGTAGCACACACTTACCCCAATACCACCCCTTCCTCTGTCTTTACTCT
>VZUI01020212.1:0-15917 GCA_013401135.1 Cettia cetti | reverse complement strand
CCTCCCCCTGGGAGGAGCACCTCACAATGGACTGTTATCATTCTATGAGTCATGTAATGGGTCCTTGATGGCCCATTAAACAGAGAGAGCTCCCGGGGGCGTTATCTATGAGTCATGTGGCAAGGCATTGATGAGCCATTAGCAGCAGATAAGGGAAACACTGCCCCACCTGGTTTCAACAGCTCATGAAGATGGTGATGGAATACATACTTTGGGCACATCTTACATTTTAACCTAGGACAGCACTTTATTCATTAAAGGCAGGTGATTCTTAATTCCTCCCACCACACAAAGCTCTTTTGATTCCAAAATTGCTCCACTAAGGAAAAACTCTAACTGCTGTCTTTTTTATTCTGGCTTTATGTTCTGGATTTTTGATTGGACAATATTCAAAAAGGAACAAAACTGCATAGATGTCAAAGGATGAGAGTAGGTTATGAGACATGGAAACTGTGATATTTTACCAAAAAAACCCATTCTCCACCATTGTCAAAAAACTTAGGAAAAATATAACACTGTAATTGAGGCTATGAGGTCATTATCCAGTTTCCCACCTGAAAAAATGATGAGGCCAATGATATATTAGTTTGACCAAAAGGAAAAGCTGAATGAGAGAAAGTAAAATAGCCTAACATAATCCTGTAACTTGGTTTTCCAAAACTGTTACTGAAATAATGAAATAAATATCAGAAAAAAACCCTCAAACCCTATGAAATTAATCATAAGAACATTGGAACAGCAGGAAGAATAGCAGACTATACTTTGATGCTGTTTACAAGACCTGAGGGAGATGTGTACAGTACTTTTTAAAAGGAAATACTAGCTTCTCTTAGAAGAAAATACACTGAGCAGAGAGATAAAACTAGAATGTCAGCTGCTTCTAGAAACTGCTCCTTCTATGCAGCACTCAGGACAGATGTTTTCAAGTCTTCTATAGACCCAAACTCAAGGTAAAATATCGTAGGAAACAACACATCAGCTTCTTTCCTCATAGTGTTGGCCAAAGAAAACGATGAAAGCAATATTTTACACATACCATATTTTACACATATGTGTAAAATATTCAAAAAAGAAAAAAGATAACAACAATATTTTAAAAGAACATGCATCAAGCTTTGTTTCTTTTCTAGTGGAAAGGAATGGAAACCCTCTCACCAACTTCAACGAGAACTGGGCCAGACTCTGAAAGTCTTCCCATAAAACTTTTGCTATGGAGAAGTTGTACATTGGCATAGGGATTTCTAGTTTATCCCCTGCTTTTTCCCACCTAAGGAATTGCACACTTGCAGCACATAATGTCTGAAAATGAATTTTATAAGAAAAAGACAACTCACTGCAACTGTGAGTAACACCGTGTGGCAGCATAACAAAAAACAATTTCCAAATGTCTCAGCGGTGTGGGCTAGGCCATCCTAGTCCATCCTTAATTTGTAATTAAATTGACTTGAAGTTGAGAGATTTGCTCACAGTGAGATTAGCCTTTCTTACCTTTTGCCACATTTTGATGAAGAAGAGCTCTCCAGAAAAATTGAAGAAAACATTGGTGTCGTAGGCATCATCACCAATGTTGGAGATGAAAATATTAAGTGAGATGTTCCTCACTGCTCCCAGGGCCAGGTAGGCAGTTCTGTCATCAACACTGTAGGCAGAAATAGTTACATTGGTTTAACTCTGGTCAACTTTCCCTCTCTGACCCTACTTTCTTCCTGCTACAGAAATGTTACAATTCAACTGTTTAAAAGCTCAGCAGTCAGAAGTTCAGGAATGTGCTGTACTGCACAGTGCAGAGGGCCATACTAGGAATGAACAGCTCCTGACTCAGGGTTCTGACACTGTATTTTGGGACTGTAGGAAAATCCCTTGATTCCTACATGAAACTATTTCACACGCCCTATTTTTTGTGATAATAAATTAGCTGAAAACTGTAAAGTAATCAGATGGGGAAATTGCCACAACTGCAAGATATTATGCCTGCATTCAAATACACAAGCTATTTAAGTTTGTCTCTCAATAATTCAGACTTACTCTAGCAACTGTCTGAAAAATCTTCTCCAAGTTATGCTATAGATAGAAAAAAATCTAAAACAGGCTCAAATAAAATCCAGAAATTGGTGTAAATGAAAAAAAATATGTGGAAATTGCAACAAATTACCACTGAATAATCTTTCTTTAGGTGTTTATGCTGGACCTAACATGGTGGAGTCACCTCCTATAAGTGGAATATCAAGGGTAACAGCTATGTATAATGAATCAACACACTGTTGCAATATGGCATTGCAGATAACATACACAGGTATGTACACATAGAGCTAATTATAGATACTCATGCACACACATTTATTATTTGGCATTTAATCCTTCTAGGCTGTTTCAGAAAATGAGTTAACAAGTAGGAATAAAGGCTAAAAATAAATCACAAGAATATACAGTATCAATGCACAGACATACAGGTCTTAGAAGTAACATTAAAAGAGAATATTAAATATTCCAGGTATTCATTTAAAAATTAGCAAAAATAGCCAAATATTAAATTTGGTAGTTATCATAACTGGACTCTAAGACCATTCACACATCCTGAAGAAACAGAGGCAGTGCCACAAAAAAACCACTAAGTAGCTAGTCAGAAAAGGACACAGAACTCCAGCCACACAGCAGATAGATGCTTGCAATTATTTCCTCTAGAGTACAGCCAACCCAAAAGTAAGAAAGAACCACTTTCATTCACCTAATTTCTATAAAGGAACAGCTGTTCCAGTGACATACACATTGGCACACACCACACGTCTGCTTATCATCAATTCTCTGAAGATGGCTGGTGTGCAGGCCAAGAGCTGTGTTTAAAGGCAGCCTGACCCTCCATTGCTACCAGTCCTCCTCTGACAGCCTTCTTGAAGTTATTACAGCCAGAGCATTTGCATAAAAGTGGAGCTTCTGGAAATGAAGTGTTTATAAACAGTCAGCATCTTCTGCTAATCATAGCTGTACCACATGTCCAAAGGCAGATCTTACCTGACTCCATCTGCCTGTGTTTATCAAGAAGTTTCTAAATATGGGTTTCTGATCATATGTACCAAATCAGCCAGGGACTCTAGTGAATAAGAAGTTTGGAAGAAGATGGTCTAGATTCAGGTTTTAAAACTGATGGCTCTGGATTGTGATTGCACCATGTAAAGCAAAGAATATTTCTAGTATATTTGTTTCCTGTATTTAAGTCTTCATTTATTAAGTCCAAATTATGGCTTACCATTCAATGACAATAAACCTTATGAGGAAGATATAAATATCCAGGAAATGTGTCTGCTTTCTCACACTTAAAATCAGCTGCAGACACTGACCAATCATATTGATAAATGGACATTTTGCTTTCAAAATATTAGTTTATTCTCATAATCAATTATCAGTGCAAATAAAGATTTGCAAAAGTGTATGTAGTACAGGATCGACTGCAAAACTAATTTGAGTTGTTGCTCCCTATGTACCAAATTAATGGCTCATCTATACGGGAATGCTTGAAAGCATTTAACCTTTTGGTGCCAATTTCAACACTTACTATTGATAGGCAAATTATGAAGATGCTAAACAATCCACTGGGATTTCCTAATAATCAAAAGTGCATACTTGGAAGCAAAAAAAAAAAACCCAACCATTTAATACTGTGAATTTTTTCTCGTGAACTTTATAATGTCACTTCTTGCAATCACTTCAAAACTTAATCAGCATCTGTTATACTCATTAGCAGAATCTGGGAGTATCACTCCAGTAAGCAAAGGAATATTACAATCTTTTTATCTTATGTAGAGTTGGTATTAAATGCAACGTACACTACAGAATGCTCTCTGAATTGGTAGTAGCAAACTTTTAAGATTTAACATAAAGTGAAGACAATTGAGAATACGCTCCTTCCTAATGATTAACTAAAAATTCTCATAATAAAATCCTGGCCCCACAAAAAATAATTCAAAAATTACCACCAGTGGGGGTTGTGTCACTCCTTTCTAAAGCTACGACTATTGTTCAAAGTGTATCATGCCAAAACACATTTTTCTCAACAGAGAAAAAAACCCCACTTTTAAAAGCACACTGTAGATGCTCCTATACAAAGTTCACACACTAATAAACTCAAAAAAATCTCACTGATATCAATCTGGTAGGTGAGTTCAGTTCTCCCTCTGAAAAGCTGTAAGTCTGCTAAGACAGTGCTGTAAGTCCCATTTTAAAAGAGCATTCTGAGTCATTGAATTTGTGTACATCTGGAATGAATCAGGTTCACTTGCAGTGAGAAGAGGATTAGGAGTCTCCCCATATACAGGAAAGCTTCAAAGCCCTGTTGGCTGCTTGAGAGAATAATGTTACGAATGCTGTGGTGCTGGAACAGCTCTGTTGCCAGCCTGGTGCCGTCCTCCTCCAGCACCTGCCACACATTAAGCACCCTAGCTGCCAAGTCAAAATATGTCAACTGAAGAATTTGTTGTCACCTTTCAGAAACAAGAAAACAAACTAAAGCCACCCCGTCATCTCAACAAGATTTGTCAAACAATTTAAGAAATGCAACAAGGAATGACTTTTTGTTTATATTTTTATGTATGACATTTACAAAGCTGCCAACATTTTTAATCATGATCCCTGTAACCTTGCTCATATAAATGAAGAAAGGCTAAAACAAACAAACAAACAAAAGAACCAACAAAAACCACCCCCCAAAAAAACCAAAAGCAAACAAACAAAAAACCCCAAAACACAAAACAACAAGCAACAAACAAAAACTCAAAAAGGAAAAAGAAAAGAAGTGAGAAAATATCAAGAAATAATCAGTTGATTGGACAAAATACTACCATCTTGTTACATTAGTTACTACACCCAAAAAATGAACTAAGTACAAGTTCTGTGTAGACTGTAGATATATGTATTTATTATATAGAGGCAAACACATTTGTACACACATACATACCAATGCCTGAAGGATGTCAAGTTATCAATGTTTGCATGGAAAGAAAAAAAGTGTTTTAAATTCAGATATACTAAGTACTTCCAGCTTTCATTCACATGACTCAAACTTCCAAGTAACAAGCAATTCTAAAAATCAGGCTCCAAATTTCTGCCATGGTTTTAAATTCACTGACAATGGTAGTACACATTGAATGTAAACAGAGGTATCTAATTTACTTCTTAAGTGATTAAGAAAAGGAAAGCAAATTCCAGGATAAAGCAAATATCAAAAGATATTGCATACTTTATTGCTCTAATTTTTAATGTCCACACCACATCATTGCATTATGGTCAGTGAGGGAAGAAAGACCATCTGAGAAAGACTGTAGGAGTATGTGGGGATGGTGATGAGAGATCTCTGGATACCAGGGCAGCTCTTGAAACAAGCGGTTTATTGCATAGGTGGGTACAAGAGCTTTGCTTGAGCTGCCAGCCCCAGCTCAAAGCATGCCCAAAAAGAGAGAGCTAAGTTCCTGTTACATTATATCTCCTTCTGTCCAAAATATTCTAGTTTACACTAACCAACCAGTACAAGACACAAATCCTACAGAATTTACATACAGCCTATGAGAACTACTACATTACCATACCGCATTGCATTCCAAACCTTAAAAACTAGTTTCTAGACTCCTTTTCCCTGCCACATTGGCAGGGCCCCCTCCTGCTTGGACTCTTGGCATCCCTTTGTTTAGTAGGAGTATTGCTTAATCAACAGGGATCTTGCCTTCAGCTAACTTAATTATTCTTTTCTTGGCATTCTACATCTCAAAGCTCACTTTTATTTCTATTTCTCTTATAGGTTTTATGCTCTTAGAATCTTTTGCCAGGCAATCATATTTGTAAGGCTTTCCTGTTTCATCTTCTCCAAGAGAAGACAAAGATCTGAAAAGATCTGCAATCTTCATTTCTCCACCCTTCAAGATGCTGCTTTTTATTAACACAGATCAGTGGATGCATAATCTGCATTCCAAATGGTATGCAGGAACATTTTCTCTATTTCATATTTTGTTTCTCTATTGTATTAGGAACATTTCTTTCCTTACAGCAAATTAGCACCTACATGCATAAATCACCATAACTGCTCAATAGAAGTGGAAGTTACAACTCTGGTCAATTAAACTGCAAATGGGTAAAAATGTTTCAAATAACTTAAGTCCAATCTGTCCTCCAACTCCATGAGATGAAATTAAAGAACCACACCTTTTGCTTTTAAATCAATAAAAGGTGTAAATCAACAAACAGTGGTGCTGTGACATCCAAACAGGTCTCTACCTTCACCAACCAGCACTGCAGTTGGTCTTTGCAGTTACTAGGATAATTAATTTTGTCTTCACAGACTCTTTACATCAACCCTGAATACCTTTCTTCTGTTGGTTTTTCTTATTGCAGGCTTCAGGATTAGTTGAACTTCAGGAGAAGTTTTTGCAAATATTTAAAACTCAAGGGCCATTGAAAAGCTGAAACCCTCAGTTGATATGGGAATTCATTTGATATCTCAGTGCAAAACTCAGAGGTAGCAGCCCCATAAGCAATTATAAACCAAATAAAAGTTTTAAACAACCCCCCAGGGAGCATAGTTATTGGATTTTACACTGCTTGGTTACATTGCCTTCTCATCACATGTGCATTCAGAAGAATTGCATTGCAATTCTCTCTAGAAAGTTCACAGCCAATTTAGACTAAAGACTGGGCCAAATGTTTGAGATACAATGACTTATTCTGCATCAACTGAACTTCTGCCTTCCCCTTCTCATGCTGAAGTCTATGCCAGCAAAGGTGCAAAGAGACCTCACACAGCTGATGACCAGAGCCTATCTGAGGTACATTAAGTCAGCTATGACAAACTAGCACTAAGGCCATCAGATCATTCATGATCTTTCTCTGTATTTCTCAATCTAGTTCTCAAGCAGAGACTTTGCAGTGTGCCCTGAGTAGTACATAACACAACGTGATAGAAAAAATATAATTGAGAATTCAAGGAGCGGTCAGCCAAGGTTCTGAGTCAGAAAAGCACAGGTTAAGAGTAGTACCATAATAATATTGCTCTTGATGTAGACAAAATAACTGTGTTCCAAATGTTCCCCCTTAGGATGGAACTAAATCAAATGTTCCCCCTTAGGATGGAACTAAATGTCCCATATGAAAAAAAGTGCTTACTTTTGGTGGTGGTGAGGCCAGGGCCAGGGCCATGGCCATAGAGCTGCTTGTGCCAGCACCTTTTTGGCACAGGGCTGCTATCTCTAGTGCTTCAGTTCCCATATATATTACAATTCAGGAATATGGCACAGAGACTTACCTTTTTATTTTTCCTACATTTTAATGTTAATAATGAATGTGTTTGAGCAGACGGCAGGAGAATTGGAGGTGAGGGAAGACACACATCACACACCACTCTTTGTTATGGTATAGAAAAAACAGTAATTCCTAATTATGACTAGTTACCATATATTCAATGCTTCTCTGGAAATGGTTCTCTTTTCCCCTAGTGTAGTTTCTTCCCTTAAGTACAAAACAGATATAAATCCCAGAAATGTTTGCCTTCGAACTTTGAAATAAATGGACAGAACAAAGCACAATATCTGCATAAAAATACTCCTTATCACCCTACAGAAATCTGGTGCCCTTTTATTAATATCAGTAATTTCACCTACACCCAGATGTTCACAACCCTTTATAAATAGAACCAATAGGGAAAGAGCCACTTCTGTTTTCACACGTTTACTCCAGGAAGCAGCTTTTGGCCTGAAACAAGCTGTTCTGGTTTATGAAACTGTGACATGAAAGCAAGAGGAGGTACGACATCTACAGAAGCTGTAATGTAATGTAATGTAATGTAATGTAATGTAATGTAATGTAATCTAATCTAATCTAATCTAATCTAATCTAATCTAATCTTTTACCCTTGCACTCACATATACAAACTACCATCTTTACAAGCTATCCTTGAAATCAACATTACTGTGCTTCTGGAACAAATTTATCCCTCTGTGTGTGAAAGACAGGTTGCAATGCAAACAAAAACTAGTTACTACTGGCAGAAAAAAATGCATCAGATATATTGTATCAGGCACAAAGGCGAACCTACACACATCGACCTGACATGACCAAAAAACCCAAACCTGTGTATTTTCCCTATTTGTTAAAATATTGTAAGAGCTCTGTTAAAGTACATGATTGTTGACCACAAATCTGAAATTTGAAACTGAAACAATACCACTTTATGCCATACCATTTCTAGAAATTAGATAATTAATGAAGTCATCATGCAAACCTATGTGTTTACCATAAAAATTATGCCTTCAGAAATAGATTTCCTGCTATTAGATAGCTTCAATTGCTTGTCCTGCTCCTGGGATGTTGGGGTGCAATATGCAATTTAAAAACCATACTCAGATAAGCATTGATGAGACAAGATCAGTGCCCTATCCAGCAATCACTTTCAGAGGTCAATAAAAGGCAGTTAAACAGAGAGAAAACATTAGAAACTGTACAGCTTTGTTACTTAAGGCAATTTGTTTTGCAGTAGCAGGTGTTATACTCCAAGAATAAGCTATGTCTAAATATCAAACATGATAAGCAACATATCCCCATATCAGCACATTTCCTCACCTCACACAAAACCAGCAAGAGGATTTACCTGGTGATCTATGAAGAACCTTAGGCTTACCAGATTTTGCAATTTCAAGATGTAATACAGAAAGAGTTCACATAGCTGCACCACAAAAGACGATGTATATATGTATGTTTATATACATATACATGCACATCTGTACCAGTCAAAATGTATACTACAAATGCAAAACAGAAATGCATCTGCTTCTCATTGTGGTCTGTACATTATCAAGAATTTTCACCTCTTGAAGCAGCTGATATATGACAGTGCTTCCTGAAGTTAAGCTTTTGTTTTGTTAGTTTTATGCTTCAGTTGCTAGAGCAACAGTCACTTTAACTATCTTAGTAAAATACTGATGTTGAGATTTTCACAAGGAGGGCCAGGTTACAAAGCAGCCCAGCAATGAATTCAAGTCATATGAAAGAACATCTCTTTAGGGTCTAGTTTAAAAAAAACCAAAATCCTACTCCAGTAGATACAGTTAAATTATTCTTTCAAAACAAAACCAGTGTTTAAAAAGGGACAAGACTGGCTTGTACAATATTCTTGACTGATCATCAGTGACCTGTTACTAGAAAATAGAGACTGGGAATCTGTATTCTTGTACTAGATATGTGGACTACACTTAACACTCATCACTTGATAGTTCTATTACCATCCATATGGGTTCCATCACTCTATTTTCAAAAGGAAGAGAACTGTCCACTCTTGCCAAGCTGGGCTTATTTATTTTGGGAGAGATTTATGAAGATATGAGCACAAGAAACCAGATGGGAACTGAGAAACCAGTTCTTCATCCCTATTCATCCTTAACAGCAGAAAACATTCACTTATGCTTTGAAATCATGCTCCCACTGCACTTTGCATGACATCCTGATTAATTATGGGCTCTGCCCTTTCAGGAAACTGAAAATCCAACCCGGTTGAGTTACAGTGGAGTTTTCATATACCACACATACTCAGCATTCAATACACTAGCAACTGTCTGTAGGTAAAAGAAATAAAAGATAAATAAATTAGAAATCATAATTCTGCTTCATAGTTTCACCAAAAAAACTAAATTCCAAACAGAATTACAAATATACATGACATGGTAGTAAGTAGTTTTTCACTGCACCCTTTGCAGTGCAGGAAATTACTTTTAAATAACACTAAAATATGCTATAATTTATGAAAGCATTTAAATTACGGCAAAAGACCTGGTACGACTTTTTGAGAAAAAAATGAAGCAATCTACTTGTATCCATTTTCCCAATATTTCATCTTTTTTTTCTCCTTTGAACATTTTTGGTAGATTAAAAGATCATGAGCTAGGACAGAAGTGGATATAACCAAATAACGAGTGGGCAGCATATGAATGCAGCCATGGCTCTGTATTTGTGCTCTGAGAGTTGGGACTGTCCATATTGGTGTACACAGCTTTGTACACATAGGGCCTTGACTGTCAGGACCACTTCTCTAGCACTAGAAATGATAAACAACATTTGCTAATTTCAATTTGGTTGTTTTTTGTAAAGCAGATATGAGTTTCATCTGAGCAGCTCTGCTACTTAGGGTAGATTGTCTAGGGTGAACAGAACATCAGAAATATTGTTGAAAGAAGTGTTTATTCAATGAAAGATAAAATAAGTGAAAGAAATTCTTCATCTGTTATGAATGAAGGGGAAGGGAAAAACAGATATTACCAGAGCAAATAATTAAGTTACACAAAAAAGGATATTATGTTTCCTCATCATGATTGTTTCGTTAAGATGCACTTCAGGGGCATAAAACCACAATGGGCATACTATGAAACGTGATGCTTCTCTGGAAACAAATTTCCATTGTATAATCAAAGGAGGCTAAGTGCTGAGGTGTGAGCCTGGTAAAATTTATTAAAGAGGTTTGCTTTTCACACTAAACCACAGGCTTGCAACTTTTCTTTGTGGCTTTGCAAAAGTCTATGATCAGTGACAACCTTTACTAACTTTTTTAGTAAACATTACTATATTAAAGAGATACACTCAAAAAACTTTGAACTTTCTGATCAAAATTTTATGTTATTGCTCCTTCCTTCAGAACACACTGATTTTCTGCACTGTTACAACACTAATCATGTTCTATGCCATTACGCCTTGTGCTGGTGAAAAGCAAATTGGACAAAGCTGTCATAACACATTTTTAATCTATGATTTATGAATTTTTTAAGCTCAGGTTCTGTAATAATTTGACAAGTCAGTATGAAACTTCTGAGGTTCATTTTTCAAATCAGCTAATAATATCTGATAATGTGCCTACTGAACCAGAGGGAATCCTTCTGCTCATTTAAGAGATTCATGAGCATATTCATCCTTGCATCTATACACAGCACTTGCAAAGAGTCAGTTTTGCTGTTGCATAGATAGTTCCTATGCAAAATTATTCACTCTTCAATAATACAAATAATATGCTTATAAACTTCAGAGTTGTAAGCTCAAAGTTTGGAAGTGATGCACATTCTCCTTTCTTTTCTGAGAGGCTTGGGTTAAGTAGTTCAATATTACATCCTAAAACATCACATCAAACCATTTACCTGCTTATATAAAGAGTCATGCATAAAACAAAAGAGGTCACAGAAATAAGTGTTGGCTTAAAAAATGTTAATCCCTTAGTAAGTCAGACAAGGAATTTATATGGAAAAAATCTTCTGAGGAACTGACCAGAGAATACTGGAAAATGCTTTTTCTTCATAAATTACTATTTCATTAAAATGGAAACATTTGAAACTTGAGGAAATTTTTGACAGACTGGAATTTTGTCCCTTATCTAGCTAATTTCAGAGGAACTAATGGAAGGAGAAACAGCCCAACCCACAAATTTGATCTTTCAATTGCAAAAGGACATTTCTCAAAAATCCCATTTCATAAGAGAACATTTGAAAGTGTTCAATTCAATTCAACCCATAATTTGGAAAAACTTGAAAATTTCTGCAAAATGCTCCTATCACCCCTTTGGCTTCCTATGACTTTTGCTTCCAATTTCACATTTTAAAAAACCCCCAATTTTAAGCAGTATATACAGGAACCCACCCCAGCCAGTCTGTAGGAGAACATAAATTTAAGCCTATAGAATGGTGACCTTTGAAGATGCTCTAAACCAACACATAAAAGCAACCTGCTTCTTCCTAATAGCCAAACATCTGACAGAAGCACTCAGATGGATAAGCAGTTCTGTTCTAATGATGGATAAAAGGTAACCTCATGTCAAATAAACATATGAAAGACAGACCTCTTCTTGGAACCTTCTTAGGAATAGCAATATTTATTACAGCATTTTCTATCCAAGGGGGCTCATAGTCCTATGCTTACAACCTAATTTACATATCATACACACAACTTGTGCTGGAACACAGTAGCTACATGAAATTTGCAACACCATCTTTCTTTCTTCTTGTACTGTTTGTTTTTGGTAAAGCTGCTTTGTTCATTGCAACACACAGGTTGTTAGTGTATTTACATAGTCATAAAGGATTTCTTTCTTAGCTGTATCTCACATGGAAGCAACCACCCATTCTGCTCTGGTCTTTTTAGCTAGCTTGTTTATTAGGGCTGGAAGAAAGTCCATTTTTTCAAACAGCCTCACTGTTCCTTAAATGTCTTCACACTTTTCACTTGATTCCTGTTTCATCCTAAAAAGGCTTGATAATTACCACTGCTTTTGCAGAGCCAGTCAGATGGATAGGGATCAGGTCAGGAGCCAAAACTGCACTGGTATGTCAGACAAGAACTTGCTCAGCAATTTCAGATTCTTCTTAAAAGAAGTACCAAATGAATGGATACAAGATTGTGAAGGCTAGGGAGATATAAACTTCTGAAAAACACCTACTTCAGAGTTTACCTCAGCACATCTTGTTGCTGCAGAAACATGATAGAAAAGACATCTACTGTGTGAAAGAACAGAATGAGGCATTAAAGTCAAATGATAGGTAATAAATATCATTTTAACACTATAAAATATTTGACAGTAATAATTAAAATTTTGTTTTCCACTAGCGAATTGCTGGAGAGGAAACCTGGACCAAGTTATGGTGAAAAAAATAAAGTTTATTGCAAAATATTCTATTCCTATTTCTCTTACAGTTTCAGGTTGTGTCAATAAAGTTACCCATACAGAATACATACATATAATTTTTACACTAAGACACTTTTATGTCTCTCCCTTTAAAAATCACCAACACCACTATCCACAGGGTATAACTGCATAGATAAGGCCAGATTTTGCCATCTCCTGTGACAGATGCAAGACTCAACACTGGAGAATTGTTGAAGGGGAGGCAATGAGTCATGTTTCTGTGCCATGCTGCCAAAACTTCACAAATTTATTATTTAATAAAAATGGATTTGAGAACAGTCATTACTGGAAAGATGAAATGCCTCTCTCCTGCTCCTTCAGTTTCTCCAAACACTACCTTCAGCAAATCCCCAGCACACTCCATGGCTATTTTTTCCTTATTCCTAATAACCATCTGTAGCTTTAGGCTGGCAACACTCATACCCCTATGAGAAAGTCCAGCCAACCACTAGAAAGAACATTTGTAGCAATATTAGCACACACTACTGTAGCGGTTCCTACATGCTAGCTCATAACATCTGTCACAGAGTGTTGAATCCTCACAGTTTACTTTGCCAGGTCCAGTCTTCCCTTCTTGTGAAGCTGCATGTTCTTGCAGGCAGAAGTGGCATCAGTGAGAGGCATGGAGTCCCACTGGAAAGTTTCCAGCCACAGTGCTGAAGCATGCCCATAAACCATCCCTACTCAGATGTTTCCGTGCTGAAAAAGCTGATTTTATTGAAGCAATTTTTCTTAGGTTACAGAGAGTATTTACCTCAAGAAAAGTCAGAACACTAAAGAAAAGCTGGTTGGAAGGAATTTCTAAATGTCAGAAAATCCATTCTGATCCTCCTCAATACATGACTTACTGCCAGCACAAATGAGGTCAATAGGGACCTTATCCAAACTATCCTATAACCAGGATGGAAGAGCACACCATCTCAGCACATCTCATTCCTGAGCAGCATGAACTACCTATGCAAGATGGTTTTTCCAAATCTCTGAGTTTTCCCAGCCAAACCACAGTCCATGACCCTTCCTCTGCTTACCATCTGTCACAAGCAACAAGATTCCTGGCTCCTTTGTCCAGAAATCCCTTCAGGAAGATGAGTTTGCATGCAAACTGATGCTAATGAAGGTGCACAAGCCTTAAAGAGATCTGTTACCTTTTTTCTTTCCAGAATAAATGTATCTTAACTCTTCTTCAATCCAATACAGCATGTAACCCTAGTCTTTAGCCCAAGTCACCAAGGACTCCTTTCACTGTAACAGAAACATTCAGAAGAAGAACACATCCCATCTCTGGCTTCCTATATCTTTGCAAAAACTTCCAGATAAAGTTAGAAGGGTTTAATATTTTTTTATCATCACTTGTTTCCAAACAGTCCTACTGTTTCCTCTTCTATGAATTCACAGTGAAGGGTTTCAGCTTGCCAGCAGCACTATTTCCACATGCAGCAACATCTCAACATTAAGTAACAAGGCAAACCCAATCACATCTTCATAGAACAGCAGTGAAGTTTCTACCTGACACATGCAGATTTGCTTGATTTTAGCACTTTGGATAAATGGCCATCTATTATGTAGTCACTTAGATTGAGTGTTAACATCCTGGGCTGTTTAGTTGTTATTTATCAAAATGAAGCACTCCCAATTTAAGGGCACCCAAGTAAGTTTTCAGGAGAGAAGGAATAACCCATGAAAATTAAAATCAGAGCAGGCCTGGTTAGCTCTTATCAGCAGAGGCTGGTTTTCCTATTATTCATTTGGTATGCAGGTGTGCTGGTTTCAGCTGGAGTAGAGTTTATTTTTTTCACAGTGTCTGGTATAGGGCTCTGATTGATAATATAGAGAACTTTTCGTTACTGCTGAGCTGGACTTATACATAGCCAAGGCCTTTTCTGCTTTTCTGCTTTTCATGCTGACAAGCTGGCAAGGAAGCTGGGGCAGCCATGGGAGGTTGGGAGGAGACACAGGTAGGACAGGTGATGCCAACTGATGATGCCATATAACACTATGCTTAGTATATGAAGTAAGGGGAAGGAGGAGGAAGGGGAGATACTTGGAGTGATGGCATTTGTCTTCCAAAGTCAACATTACGTGTGATGGCCCTGCTTCACTGGAGGTGGCTGAACACCTGCCTGCCCATGGGAAGTGGTGACTTCATTCCTTCGTTTTCTTCGTGTGCACAGATTTTGCTTCCCGTAAGAAACTGTCTTTATCTCAACCCACAAGGCTTTTACCCTTCCAATTTTCTTCCTCAGTCCCTCCGGTGGGGGAGTGAATGACTGCATAGTGCTTGGTTACTGGCTGGGGTTTCATATCTTCAAAGCTGGATGCCATCTTTAACTGGGTAATTCTAATGATTCAAATGCATCATGGATGAACTCTGTATCACAGTAGCTTGTGCAGTTCCTGAGCTCATAAGAATGCAAAGAATTCTCTTGATGATAATGTAATCTGAGCTAACTTCCTGTGCACATATATGCTGTAACCAGCACACATTTGAAAGTATATATAGTGGTGAACAAAACTATACCTTGCCGTATGTAGCAATGTGGGTCTGATTTTCTGAGTCTGTGAAAGTTTTCAGCCTGGTAGTAGCTGATTCCTTCTTCCTTTGAGAGAATTCATTCCTTTCAAGGACAGTGAATGTAAACAAGTTCCTTATTTTTCATAAACACCTCTGGGTTCTCATAATAACTCTCTCACAGTTGTTGTTTTTATTATTTAACCAAGGAAGAGAAGAAGTGTTGTCTTGATTAACCAATCATGGGGTTCTTTAATGCAGCATGTTATAAAAGGGCTGTGTGAAACTGAAAATAAAGCCTTTCTGATCTTTTTTCTACCTGGAGTCAACCTCTTCATTTTGTGCCTAACAGCGACATAGCAAGGTGTAGCAGAATTTCTTAGGGAACAAGGGCATGATTTGCTCCTGAATTAAGTTGGGCAACCTAGCCTGGGCCCCAAATACAGGCCTGAGTAAAGTACTAAGGCCTGTTGCGCAGTTGGAAATTGTGTTAACATATGTAGAAGAGAAGGTAATTCATTTATGAGGTAATAGGTATAGATGTTAGTTTGAACACTTTAGCCACCTTAAGTATAAAAGTAAACAATGTTTGTTTGCATTCTTTTTATGCTGCACACCAACAAGGGGATGCTTGGAACTGTAAACAATATTGAAATGTATATAAACTGCCATTTTGCATGAAATAAAGGAGAACGTGTGTCATCACATTGGTGTAAGCAC
>VZUI01020211.1:0-17101 GCA_013401135.1 Cettia cetti | reverse complement strand
TTGTCTCTCGCTCATATATATTAAAAAAAAAAAAAAAGAAAAAAAAAAAAGAAAAAGTCGATGTGCATTGTTGAATGACAGAAAGGAAATGGGGCGTAAAATTAAAGAATCTTTCTACAGTGGTGATAGGGAAGGGAGCATCCTACAGTCGTGATGTGAAATCTAACGAGGTCTGGCGGCGCAGTGCTGTAGAAACAAACTTGAGTTACGGGTTTGCAGATGCTGGTGTTGGTTTTTGTTTGAGGTTTGTTGTTTGGGTGGGGTTTTTTTGGGGGGGTGGGGTTTTTTGTGTACCATACTCTTTTTTCCCCCCAGAGTATTAACCTTGAACGGGAAGGCAAGCAGGCGAGCCGTGGCTCCTCGAAATTCTGCAACGCTCGTGTATCCAGATTTTCTGGCGCATGCCTTTCCCTCACGAAGGCAAAAATTCGTATCATCTCCGCAGTGCCAACAATTTTTTTCCCCCCCCTCTTCTTCTCCTTTTGGTAAAATATGTGACGTCCTCATTTTAGGAGTACGCCAGTCAAAGGGATATGAGCAGGCAGCTTGTGAACAATCCTGAAGCGGTGGCTCCCGGACCCAACGAAGGTGCGGGAGTTGCAAGAATCAGCCCCGAAAATGAGCGGCAGAACTCCCCTCCGCCAGCCCCGGCCAGGCTCCCGCGGTCACTCTCGGACGACAGCAAAGCACTTCCCTCCGAAGAAGAGAAGCCAAACGATTTCCAGAGGACCAAAATCGGGATCTGCAAGCTCAGCAGCACCCCGGTGCAAGCCAACACCACGCTGCGAAGGGAATCCGTGGAAACCTTTCCATGCAAGCCTAGCCCCGGGGCAGCGATCGCCGGGCAAGCTGCGATCCCTCATTGCAAGATTCCCGCTCTGCAGAGCACTAACGGAGACACCGCTCTGAGCCTCGGTAAGGGCACGCTGGAGCAGAACAACGCCTGGGTGACCTTGAGCCAGAGCACCGTGGTGCTGGGCACAGACGGCAACACTTCTGTTCTTCCCGGCAGAGTGGAGGGGGTGAGTTGTCTCCTCGCCGCTTTCCCTTGCCCCGCTTCGGCTCGAGGGAGGTCTTTGCAGCTCAGCACCGATTTGGGGTGGAAGTTGGAAAATCGGGTGCAGACGAGTCGGGGATGGGTCTGTGCCGCAGGGAGGAGGGAAGGAAGAAGGGCAGAGAGGGCCTTGAATCCGGTGCTGTAGTGCCTGCCAACGCTAATGATGTGACAGCGGTACAGGCGAGCATCCCGCGTAATTCCAGTTGGTTCCTGAGCCGTGCCTGTAGGTGTGCATCCTTACACGCCCCAGCATGAGGTCTGGTCCTGTCCCTAGCGTCAGACGTGACGGGTGCCTCGCCCTTCCCGGATTTGCCTCGGGCCCTGTAACCACAAACAGGGCGAAATAAAACAGCCCAAGCCCGTCAGAGGGCCCCGGGAGGGGACGCCCCCGGTGGTGCCAGGCCGGGAAGGTGCCGCTCCCGAGGCTGCCCCTGCGCTCCTCCTGTCTGTCCGCATTTACCCTGGACGCGGGGTGGTGCCGGGGGCGCTGGTCCTGCGGTAAAAGCGATTTTCCCTTCTGGAAGTGCTGGGAACAGGCGGTCGGGACTGACCCTCCAGAGCCCACCAAAGACTTCCACCCCCACGGAAGGAGGCGGTCGACCCACCCCGAGCGCTCTGTGGCGGGCCATTTAAACCCCTCTTTCGTGCAGTTTTTTTTTTAAATTATTATTATTATGGATAAAGGAGAGGCCTGGCAGCGGCTGCAGGGGAGGGGTGCCGGGAGGGTCTCGCTGCTCGCAGGGTCTCCCTCCGGTGCAGCCGGCAGCACCGCCGTGCTTGTTTGCTGAAGTGGCTGGTTTCCCACCTCTCTCTCTTCCCTCCCCCCCCCCCCCCTCCTTTTTTTCCCCCCTTTTAGGAAGACGATGTGGGGGATGAAAATAAAGCCCGAGGGAACTGGTCTAGCAAGCTGGATTTCATCCTCTCCATGGTGGGTTATGCAGTGGGGCTGGGCAATGTCTGGAGGTTCCCGTACCTGGCCTTTAAGAATGGGGGAGGTATGATGGCTTTTTCCTGTCTCTCTACCTGCAGTACCGTACGGGTCTGAGCCTGTCCCTGCCTTTCTTGAGGGGAAAAACATGAGGGAAGCGGGGTCGGCAGCTTCCTATTGCTGGGCAGCCAGCCCCGGACTGAGCCGAGGTGCGGGGGCATCTTCAGACACGTGGAGAAACATCTGCCTGGGTGGTTTTTTGTTTGTTTGTTTGGTTTTTTTTTTTTTTTTTTTTGTTATTTTTGGGGTTTTTTTTGGCTTGGTGTTTTGGTTTGGGTTTTTTTGTTTGTTTGTTTTTGGTTTGGTTTTTGTTTTGTGGTTTTGTTTGTTTGTTTTGGTTGTTGTTTGCGTTGTTTTTGTTTGTTTGGTTGGTTTTTTATGGTTACCTCTGAAAGCAGGAAAGCCCTGACGAGATTTCCTTAAAAGGTAGCGCTTTCCTTAAAAACACCTGCAACTGGTGCTGGCCGGAGAGGGAGGAAAGTGAGGAGGCGTGTTGATCCCAGAGGCAGGGCTCTGGAATCCCCCTCGCCTCAGTTACTCGGGGCTGGATCCGCGATCGGGGCGATGGGGAAAGAGGAGGCACTTCAGGGTCGGGATCGTGACAAGAAGACGTTTGATCCCGAGCCGAGACATTCCGTTGTTTCGTGAGGTTTGGAGGAATTATTTTAAATCCCGCCGTGATCGGACTGAAAAATAATCGTTTGAAATAGAGTGAATGTCGATCAGCTGAACAGAGAAGCTGGAAGAGGGGCTAATAGTTTACAAGGGGGAGAAGAAGAAGTTTGTTTGCAGGGGTTCTCCTACCCGAGGCTCTTAGGTGGATGTTACTGGATTCAAACCCTTGCAGCTGTAAACCCCTTCCCGTCTTCGAAAGGCTCCCAGCAGACGATAGTGGTGCTGTGATCATCGAAAACAGTTATGTAGAGCCCCTAATAACAGTTTTCTGAGGGAACAGGCAATTTTAAAGAGCTACTTTTTGGATTGTGAGCTATATTAAAAATTATTTTACACGTAAAAACTTCTAAGTGTGTGTGTGTGGGGGGGTGTTAAATACTCATTTATCAATAATGGGTATTCACTGTCTGTAGAAAGCGCTGGAAATGTAGAAAACGCTGGAAATGTAGAAAGCTGACACCCATCTTCCCCCACCTCCCCAGACCTTCCTCCTGCCCCGTCGAGGGTGGTGGCACCGGGAACCGATAACAAACCGAAAAAATTAATAGAAAAACGGCGCCGGGAATCCATAACAAACCGAAACATTTTTATAGAAAAATGTCTTGACTAAGTTGTCCCCAGTATGACGGGGTGATTCAGGTTGCTCTCTCTTCTCTCCCCCCCGCCCCTCAAGGTGCGTTTCTCATCCCCTATTTGATGATGTTGGCTCTAGCTGGGATCCCCATTTTCTTCCTGGAAGTCTCCCTGGGGCAGTTTGCTAGTCAGGGCCCCGTGTCGGTGTGGAAAGCCATCCCCGCCTTGCAAGGTGAGCGGAGCAGGCGCCGGCCCGGATTTTGGGGAGAGCATGTCCTGCGCTCCGTCTCTTGCATGGCTTCAGGCGCGCCGCTCCGCCGCATGCTACGGGCGCTCCGCGGGCTCGGCGCGCAGCTTGCGCGGCCCTCGGTGGCCTCCACACCTCCGGGGTGTCCCTGTCCCCGTCCCTGTGCCACAGGATGCTTTGCAGCCGCCGGGCCCCGTAGCTCCCGCTGCCGCCGGCATTAAATGGTTTTAAATTTTTTTTTTCCCTGCTGTTCCCCTGTCTGTCCGCAGGCTGCGGCATCGCCATGCTGATCATCTCGGTGCTGATAGCCATCTATTACAATATCATCCTGTGCTACACCCTCTTCTACCTGTTCGCCTCCTTCGTGCCCGTGCTCCCCTGGGCGTCCTGTAACAACCCCTGGAACACGCCAGACTGTAAAGATAAAAACAAACTTTTGCTAGGTGAGTCGGGACGTGCTCATACTCTAATTTATTTATTTTTGATTTGTGTATTTGTGGCCGCGGTGGTTTTCCAGAGCTTTCCGCAGCTCAGCTGCGCCCCTGGGAGATGCCAGAGGAGACTGCGGATGGCCGCGACCGGGAGGGCCTCCCAGCGCTGGTCTCTTCCCAAACCACTTGAAAGTGATCTCTAGCCCATGGGCACCCCCTTTTGCTCTTATTTATTTTTTTTCTCACCAAGGATAAATTAGATTTGTCAATAGAAATGCTAAAATAAAAGCCGATTTGTTTTTTCTTTTTCGCCTCTCGGAGGAAAATTCTGTGTAGGCAACCAAATAGCACAGCTGGCAGCTTGGAGTGTCTGCTAAAGACGAATTATCTGTGTTTGGAGAAGCTTCTCTTTAACAAAAAAAACCCCAAAAACCGTTTCTGCAAAAAACGGCCCCAAACACACAACGACGTGAAAATGGAAAAATTAAACCTAATTAACGACCTTTTGGAAAAGGTGTCAGCAACTGAACGAAAGTTCAAGCAATTAGGTGTGGCATAATGCATTCTTGTCATTTTACAATAACAACAACAACAAAAAAAATCTCTACACTTTATTTTTCTGTTCCCCCACCTCATTTCTTCCTAGATTCCTGCATTATTGGCGACCACCCAAAAATCCAAATCAAGAACTCCACTTTCTGTATGAGTGCCTACCCAAACCTAACCATGGTTAACTTCACCAGGGAAGGAAACAAAACATTTGTCAGTGGGAGTGAAGAATACTTCAAGTAAGATCTTTGTTTAGAGAAATAATGTTGATCTTTTTGTGAAATCCACTGGAACAGGCAACAAATCATGGCTTGGAAAAACAGAAATACAGTAGTCAAGGGCAGCAAATGATGCTCATTATTTGTGCTTAGGAATGATGAGAGCTGAATTCAAACACTGGATTACTTGTTTTCTGTTCCTGTGGTGCTTAGCACAGCCAGGGGTGTTGGCCCATGCCTGGCAGTTTTTTCTACTACTGCAATGCAGATAAATAAAATAATACATGGTGAGAATCACTGGAACCATCTAGAGAAATTGCTGAGGACACTGAAGCAAAACAAAAAAGGAATTTGTGCTGAATCACCGCCTGTGGTTGCTGTCATTATTTTTTTATTTCCAAACTTTTTCTATTTTTTCTTTTTTTTCCCCTTAGGTACTTTGTGTTGAAGATTTCAGCAGGCATTGAATATCCCGGTGAGATTAGATGGCCCTTGGCACTATCTCTTTTCCTAGCTTGGGTGATTGTTTATGCCTCCCTTGCCAAAGGAATCAAGTCATCAGGAAAAGTAAGAACAATATTTGTGATTGTATACATACTCACAAGGAAGCAGGGTGCAGGTTTTTAGGGACTCACACTCTCGTTTAAGGGAGAGATTATTTTAATTTTAGTTTTACAACACAACCTTGAATTACTGGAAATACGTTCAGTAAATGACTAAGTATTAATTGAAACGCCTTTTTCCTGTTTGTGTTTTCCTTCCTAGCCAAAACAGAAACAAATCTTGTTTGACATTTTTTCTCTAATCTTCAATAAATTTAAAATGAGCTTTTAAGCTGCACTCAGCAGTGGGATGGCACAAATGGCACTTTTCAGCCTTCCCTGTTCTGTGTGGTGTTCATAAAAGTCCTGCAATCATCTCACATTTTGCTGGAATCTGGGAGATTTTGATGTAAATTAAGATGTTAATTGTTTTAAAATCAGAACTGAACTTTAAAAAAACTCAGTGTGTGTGTGTGAGCAACATAACTAGGTGTTTCCTGGGATAAAGGTAGTGGAAATGGAGACATGAATTTTCTAGAGCTGTTCAGAGTTCCAATTCCAAGCTATCCCTTTGCTTCTACAAGCTGACTTCATCTGTTGGGAGGTCACTTGGTAATTAACAGAAAATCCAAGTATTCAGAGTACCAGGGGAAAGCTGAGATTTTTCTTCCCCCCCCCTCACCTTAGTGGGATAGGAAAAAATATTTCATGAAAGGCAGGAGACTAGATAATATTGTGGATTTGGATGTGGCAATGGATATTTCTCTAAGTGACTCTTTCTTAGTGGCCAAGAAAAATACTGACACTGATGTCAGAGAAAAAAAAAAAAATTGACTCTTTGGCATTAGGGATAGAAATTCTGTATTTATGTAGAGATTAGTTCAGTATCTTGACTGTACATAAATTCATCATGGCAGCTTGTTGAAACACCTCTTGAAACAACAAGAAGAGTTTGAAAAGCAGTTTCAAAGTCACTTCAGCTCAGACCACAGGCTGAGGGAGGTGATTCTCCCCCTCTGCTCCATGAGAAGCCCCCTGGGGTCCTGTGTCCGGCTCTGGAGCCCACAACACCAGAAGGATCTCTTGGACTGAGTCCAGAGGAGGCCACGAAGGTGCTCAGAGGGTTGGAGCCCCTCTGCTGTGGAGACAGGCTGAGAGAGCTGGGGCTGTTCAATTTGGGGCAGAGAAAGGTCCAAGGAGACCTTCCAGCACCTTCCAGTGCCTAAAGGGGCCACAAGAGAGCAGGAGAGGGACTTTGGACAAGGACATGGAGTGACAACACAAGGAAAAATGGCTTCAAACTGACAAAGGGAGGGTTCAGATTAGGTATTAGGAATAAAATCTCCTCTGTGGTGGTGGTGGGGCCCTGGCACAGGTTACCCAGAAAAGCTGTGGCTGCCCCATCCCTGGAAGTGTTCAAGGCCAGGTTGGACTGGGATCATCCTGGTCTAGGGGAAGGTGTCCCTGCCCATGGAAGAGGCTGGAATGAGATAATCTTTCAGGTCCCTTCCAGCCCAAACCATTCTATGATACAATTCCACAAGGTGTTATGATAGGAGTCTGTTCTGTTTAGGACCCAGACATTAATGTGAAAAATATTTGAAATGATTTTGTGTTGAATGTAAAGCTTAACTGACCAAAATCCAACCATTTTATTTGATCACAGAGAGAGCTGTGTCCTAGATAAATATTAAAACATTAAACACACAGCCACTGTTGTGTATTTGGATATCATGATGACTAGGTCTGCCTAGATAATTTCTTCTTTTTTTTTTTATTTGGACCATAACTATCACCATGGCGATATGTAATTATTAAGAGGTACAAACAGTAATAAAACCTCTTCAGGCTTTTTTTTTTTTTAGTTCAATACAGAAAAATATAGAAGAAAATTACAGAAATGTAAGTGTTACTGAATGGCACTTCTCATTTCCACTGAACTTCAATAGCTCACTCTGGGCAATGATCAAAACTGGTATTTTCCTTTAGTTTTAAATTCCTATTGTTCCTCTTCAGATGGAGAGAGGAACCCTCTTCCTTCTCTGTCTAGAATTCCAGCTCTTTCCTCTGTTGTTATTTATGTTATTCCTGTTTCCAGCAGCAAGAAGAGCTGTACAATTTTAGATTTCCAGGGAAATGTTGTTTCCTTAGTTTATCCCTTGACTACTGGCTCTGAGCCTGAGTAATTGCCCTTTTCAGGCAACAGCGGCACTTAAATTTCCTCTCCTCACTTCCTGTCCACGCCAGCCCTTTCAGTGACCTTTTCTCTGCCCTGTCCAGGTTGTGTACTTCACGGCTACATTCCCCTACGTAGTTCTCATCATCCTTCTCATAAGAGGAGTGACTCTCCCAGGAGCTGGGGATGGGATCTGGTACTTCATCACACCCAAGTGGGAGAAGCTGATTGATGCCATGGTGGGTTTGCTATTGCACTTAGAGCTGCTGGGGTGAATAAATCTCACAGATCCCTTGGGGTCTGCTGCAAGCATTTTCCACATGCAGAGGAAACTTGTTCTTCATCTTACGTGGGTAAAGTATGATTCAGGGCCACTGGCAGATAAAACATCAGTATCTGGTGCAGGTTTTCACTCTTGGTTTTTTTTTTTTGTTTGTTTGTTTGTTTGGGTTTTTTTTAGGGGGGGTTGGTTTTTTTTGTTTCTGAATGTGTTTCAATGGATATGTATTAAACAATATAGTTTTTATATTTGTGTCTTCCATATACAGGAAGGTTTATATTGTCCTTTTATATGGGCTCAACAAGAACAGTGCTCCTTATCAAATGGGCCTGGTGTATTTCATGGCAGGATTTTGCTTTTAAATATTCTATTGACATCCATTTGTCTAACACCCTTTCCTGAAGCTGATCCTATTTTCTTTCCTACTTAGGTTTGGAAGGATGCTGCCACTCAGATTTTCTTCTCCTTATCTGCAGCATGGGGAGGTCTAATTACCCTATCTTCATACAACAAATTCCATAACAATTGCTACAGGTGTGTAAGAGTGAAATACATTTGTTTTATTTAACAGGTTTGCCCAAAACCAGTTGTCCTTCATCTTGCAGAAATCTGGTTTGTAAGACCCCCACATCTTGTCTTTTTTCCCCCTTTTGTCCTTTTTTCCCCTCTTGTATTTTTTCTCTTTTCCTCTCTTCTGTTTCCTTTTTTATTATTATTAATTTTTTGCGTGTGTGTGTGTGTTTTGTTTACATTTAGCCATTTTTGGTCTTGTGTATTTTCTCCTCTACCCAGGCTCTAATCTACTAGTCTCAAGATGTGCATTTAGGCTTATTGCATTTTCAGAATCAGGAGGTAGGGGCTGAAGGGCAGTCTGGGATGCGTCAAGGGCTGTGAGCAGTGAAACAGAATCACTTGGCAGCTCTGCTGAAGGACAGCCCATGAGCAGAGTGGGCTGAAGGCTGCAACTTCCATTTATGTGATTCTTACATCTCCTAAATGTTCTTTCTTTTTTCAATTACTCTTACTGTGGTTTTACGTGTACAAAGTTATTTAATACCACAAAATCTTAAATCACCCTTATTTGAAGTCACTGAAAGCTATTTTTACAAGGGAAAAAGTCAGTGCATAGTTTTTCATGCAAAAGCCCACCAGCTAAAATGTCTGCAGGAGGAAAATACAAAGGCAAGTGGCATTAGTGGAGTGCTTCCCTGCTATTTTACAATTTTTAAAGTCAATCTGAAGCAAACCTTTGCCAATTCCTGCAATGCCAGTGGTGCTGATTCAGGACAGCCAGCAGCACTCACAGGGATACACCCAAGAGGATGCTCAAAAACTTTCCCCAGCCAAGGTTCAGAGCAAACACTCCCTGGGATTCCCACTGCCATGTCCTATGGCTTCTAAGTACAAAATACAAAACACTTAAAAAAGAAATGTGGGTGAGGATATTAAAAAGGAATTTCAAAAACATCTTTACTACTGCTCAAAAGTAATTCAACAAAATTATCCCAGAATACGGATGAAAGCTAACAGTGTTGCACACACAGTAACTCCCACCCAGCAATCCTTTAGGTCCTATTTTTGAAAATGATATTCCTGAGCTTTTAACATTTTTTTAAAATGAATAATTACAATCAGAATATCAGGGAGAAAAAAGGGAAGAAGCATCTTGCTACCTTTATGCATTAATTTAACAATGTTTTGTGGTGTTTGGAAGATGGTAATGGAAATTTTGAAGGGAATACAAATGGTAATGAAGTATAAAAATATTACCGTTCTAATACCAAACACATGCTTTACCTGTGTTAGGGAGGGATATGGGAGACCGAAGTAGAAATAATTAGAAAAGCTTAGTTACTCCTAATATTTTTAATTTTAACACAACCTTGAATACTGAAATGAAGCATGACTACTTTCTCTTTCAATTTCTATATTCATTGCATTTTAATACAGCAGTTGTACTTTTCAGTTGCACATTAATTTTAAACATAGTAAAAAATCTATAATTGTAGTAACTTTAAATAAATTAACTTCATAATGAATACTAGAAATATTTCAAGCCTATCTAGGTTTTGGAAGAAGGTTAACACATGATCATTCCAAACAACACATTGTCATTTTGTTTCTGTAGACCCAAAGAATTAACAAAATCATTCCTGTTAAGACATGCACTGTTGGAAATCCCAGAAGCTTGCCAGCTCAGTGAGGTTCTTTGGCAGCTTTTCAAGTTGATTTTCATTCTGCTCCTCACAAAAAACCCCCCAAAACAACCCAGCAGTAGGAATAAGCAATTGTAGCCAGCAGGAAACCCCCAAACATTTCAAATGACTTATCTGTTTTTTCTGAAGACATAGTAGTTTATGGGGAAGTTCTCTGGACATGCATATGGTTCCAAAAAAACCCCCTATTTTTGGAAAATAGGAATTTATGAATGTAATAACTATGGATGGGGCTCCTGAGGGCTGGTTTGCTGCCAAGTCTTGACATGTCCAGCATAGTAATTCATTCAGCCATAGATTTCTTGAGATTCCCTTGACAATAATGACCATGGAAAAACGTACCAAGGAATCCTCCCTCTACAGACAGGAAGGTGGTTGAGAGAGCTCTGCAATGCACAGAAAGCTCAACCCTGGAAATTTGTGTATGAGGACAGAAAAGATAAGAAAAAAAATCTTACCTGGATGGCAGTGGTTAGTCCATACCTAATAAGGAGAGCAGATGTCCTCATGAGGCTGAGAGTTGAAAAATGTGTCACAAATGTGACAAAAAATGTGAAAGTTGAAAATGTGTCACCATGACTGCCTCTCTTCTTCAGAGAGGCCAAGAGCAGATGTGCTCACCCTCCTGCATGGCCTGTGGTTCCCACACAGCACGTGTAATTATTAGGAGGTACAAACTGTAATGAAAATTCTTTAGACTTTTTTTTTTTTAGTTAAATACAGAAAGCATATGGGTGATGGAAGAGCCCCATGGGTGATGGAGGCTTGCAGACCTGATTCCTGGTGGTGTTGTGGAGACTCCAGTGCTCTCTGATCAGGATCAAAGTGATGATCAGGATGAGTGTAAAATTGTGCCTAAAAGTGTGTGCCTTCACCAGCATCCCCACAAGATGTGTGTGCTCATGAGAAGCTCCTGAAATATGTACACAAAACCTTCCTTTTGTGTATCCCAACAGTCATCTTGTGTTTCCTTTGCAGGGACACACTGATAGTCACATGTACCAACAGTGCCACGAGTATATTTGCAGGCTTTGTCATCTTCTCAGTTATTGGCTTCATGGCAAACGAGCTCAAAGTGAATATTGAAGATGTGGCAGACCAAGGTAGGGCTCACTGGCATTTCATTACCTGGGCAGGCATCCTGTGGCACTTCCAGCTCTGTTATTAATGGTAACATTGATACTGGAGGTGGGAAGGATGGCTTCAAACAGGTGTGGATTAGCCTGTAGGTGTGGATTAGCACATGTAGTCATTTCTGTACAGGAGAACGTTCCTTGGGAAGTCAAGATTTTAGTTCAAACCTCTTAATTGTGTTGCTTTTTTAATCTTCTTTTTGCCAGAGTCAGGATTAAATGCTTGAGATGGTGTTTCTTGTTTGGACTCAGCTGTTTATTAATTCTTACCTACATTACAGTCTCACAAACCATCAGTTCTACAGCACTTCCAGCTAACAAACTAAAAATGGAGCCCTATCTCTCTCTCTACAAGGCCTTTTCAGGATAAACTGTTCAATTAACAAATGGCACCTAAATTATTTTTACTTTTAACCCAATAACCAACCACCCATGACCCACAATGTGGACTTTTCTATCCAGTTACGAAATACCACCCAGACCCATGAAGAAGAAAGTGAAAAAGGACTGGCCTCTGCCCTAAAACCTGCATCTTGCTTTATATATATATTACTGTATTCTAAAACCTTAAACTCCAAGTTTCCCACCCTGTGATATTACACACTTCTATCCAAACTACACACCCATAATCCCAGTGCTGTCACTCAATTTTGGAAGCCTTCTCCACGGCCTCAGGTCAATGCAGTGTTTGCTTGGGGGTCAGTGCCTGTCAGCACAGAAAACCTAAAATTCTCAGTGACCAACACTTAATCACTTGTTTGGTAAGAGAAGGAAGAAAGCTGAGACTCATTTTAACCCTTTGTGTAAATGCTTGGTGGAGGGTAGGGTGGGATGGTCCCTTCATGTAGTCTAAGGGATTATTGGCCATGTCTGTTGCTGTTTGTCAAATCCTCTTCAAGGTAAAAGTTATCTCTGGGAGTGGGAATTTTGAATGAGAGGAGGGTGGGAGAAATCTGGTGCAGGGGGTGGATTGTCCTTCTGAACTGTGGGGAGCAAGGAGATGCCTCCACTGGGAAGTAAAACATTCCTGAAGAGCTGGTCAGAATATCTTGGTTAGTGAAGAGAGATGGTCACTAGTGGGGGTCTGAAAGGTCTTGATTGGTAGAGCTGAGTGCCACTACACCATCTAAACCACAGCTCTGAGTGGCAGTCATTGCTAGAACAACTCCAGGTATGAGTTATTCTAGGGTGATTGACTAGCTCCTAATGACACTAAGGATGACTGTAGGGGCTGCTTTCGTTGTGTTAGACCATTTGTTGCTCCACCACATCCCTGGGCAGCCCATTCCAATGCTTAACCACCCCTTCGGTGAAAAAATTCTTCCTGATTTCCAGCCCGAACCTCCCCTGGCACAGCCTGAACTGTCCTCTTGTTGCCTGGGAGCAGAGCCAGCCCCCACCTGGCTGCACCCTCCTGTCAGAGAGCTGCAAGAGTTTTTAGGAGTAATGTTTACACTAATATTTTTATTTTAGACTCTGCCTCCAAAGTCTAAAACAACAAACAACAAAAGCAGCCCCAAAATCTAAATTACACTACACTCCCCAAAATTATTTCTGAGGAAGTTAGAGCTAAAAAAGCTGTGCTTGAGAGGAGCTGCAGTGGAGGCTCCAAAGAGATGTGGAGAGGTGGGATGAGAGGCATGACTGCCAGGGTTGGTAGAAGGAACACCTGGTTCAGCTGATGCATCTCTGGAGATGGGCAAATATTCAGCACAGGAGGACAAAAACTCCTTTCTGCTGAGTGCTTGCTGGTGGTTTTGGAGAGAGCAGCTAGTCCCAGGCTGGAGCTCTCTGTTCCCAGCTGTTCCAGGGGATGTGGGAACAGCTGGGAGTGCATTTGTAAGAGCCTGCTTAGATCATGTAAAATTATTTCATGAGGGTGAAGCTTTGCTACTCTCCATGACAGAGGGAAACAAAATTCAGTGAAGTAATAGAAGATGAATTTGTAATAGGAAGAGAGTGAAGATTTGTGCAATTGTGCACTGAGTGCATTGCATAACCATTGTTAAAAAGCAAACTCAAGAACTGGTGAAAAGAACAGCCCTTGTCATTGCCTGATTTTTTTTTTTTTTTAATTCTAGAGTTGCGTTTCTTTTTGCAGTGAAGGAGAAAAACGCCAAAACAATAATGAAACTCTATCTCCCTTCAAGTTTTCAAAACCTTGAATTAAAATGTTGATGGAAATAAGAAGGGTTTTAAAATTACTTTCCTTTTTTTCTCCTAAAATATTACTCTGAAAAACATAGTATGTTTTTTCATTTAGAATTTTTCATCATTTATCTGATGAAAAAATAAAACACGGAGGGAAAGGCAGCACAATCTCTTTTTGTTCTACTCTCTTGTTAAGAACATAGAGTAATTGAAAAATGTTATACTTTAAAATGAAAGTCCAAGACCATTTTACTTTTTAAGACATATAAAGTACTTGGAGTTTTCCTGTCTTTAATACACTTTTTATAAAGAGTTCATACCCACCCAATCTTGGAAGATGGAAGGAATGGGAGTGAGCCTCCCTGTGACCATTTCCTGTGGTTGGATGCTACTAGGTGTGTGTTATCTAGGACAGTTATGAGGGGCTGACATGGTGCAGTTTCATATTCTATAATTCAACTTTTCCTAAAAGTGTGATTAACGGGAACTCATTATTCTGAGACTTAATTAAACTTCTATATGCAGGCAATGAGTTTAAACAGAGCCCTTATCTCCAATAGTCGAGAAGAAATCTTTAATTAAGAGATTAAAGCAGTGTTTGTAAATGCAATAGTAGTTCTACATGCAAAAAGTAATTTTTTTACAGCACATTTTAAAGGCAGCAGCACTTACTGAGTCATGCAGAGGGGTTTTTTTGTCTGTTTTTGTTTTTGGTTTTTTTTACTATGTTTTAAATCTTGTATTTGCCTCTTGTTTAGAAGGAACCCCAAACACGTCACGAGTTGCCCAAGGAGATACTTTTTATGCTGCTGAAATTTGTATTTTTCTCAGTACATGACCAAGCAGCAGTTCTGTCTTGAGCACAACAGCACGTGCAGCTGGAGGAACTGTAGTACAATGATGTAAAGTAGAAATGTCCAGGGCAGAGTGAGTGGGGAGCCCATTCTCCTGGCATGAGGACACCTGGGCTCTCATCTGTGTCTCACCTGGCAGGAAGCAAATTTCAGCGTGCTTGAAGGCATCCCTTCAAGGGATAAATGGAGAAGAAGTGCCACCTGCTGTAATGCTGCTACCACAGCCCTGCAGCCTTTGCTCCCAGGCACATCTAAGCACTTACAAAAATACTTTTTCTTTATGGTCAATAGAAATTAAAGCCCAATTAAAAAAAAACCCAAAAAACCCAAAAAAACCAAAAAAAACCAAAAAACAGCCACCGAAAAACAAACCAAACCAAAACAATTGGAAAGTTCCTGATTTAGGCTTTAAGAGATTCTGTCTCCTCATTCCTTGTGCTCTGCATTATTTCAGGTTTTCTTGTGGATTGTTTTTTTAGAATCACAGTAGTTATTACCTTTTGTCTGGTATCAGGTCTGGGCATGCCACATTTAACAGTGTGGCAATGAGTTGAAGGAGAGTATTTGCCTTTCCATTCATGTTGTAGCCCTGAGGTGTGGATGTTTGCCGTGGCTTGCTAATTGGCAGGGAAATGGCAGGAATTTGGTCACAGAGCAGGACAGAAACTTGGCTGCAGTGTGCAATTTTTGCTAGTATTTTAGAATTTTCGATCAGTATGTTGGTGTACTGGTTGAATACACGTTCTGATTGGAAAGTTGGAGTAAATATGTTATTGGAAATTTACAGTGTAAAAGAAACTAATCAGGTAAGGCTAAACTCTGTAATGCTTAAGTCTTTCTGTAAATAAGAAAGATTGAATCTAATAACCTTTGTTTTTCTTATTTCTAGGTCCTGGGATTGCTTTTGTGGTTTACCCAGAAGCCTTAACTAGGCTGCCCCTCTCACCCTTCTGGGCTATAATATTCTTCTTGATGCTTCTAACTCTTGGATTAGACACAATGGTACTGCTTTTGTGTCCCATTCTTTTCCTTTTGATCTTCCTGTTTATTTGTTTGGGGCACCATGCAAAAGATTGCTAATTCCCATGTGGGCAGTGAGTCATGGAAAAAGTGGAACGAAGCAAGGCCATCAATGCTGAAATCATTTTGGCAGAGCTTTGGTGCTGCCAGCTGAGCATTTAACACCAAGGACTCAAAATACTCTCTTACATTGTTTTTATCCAGTTGGGCCATTTTGTGTGCACTGAAATGAGCCCTTTATTTTGTGTTTTTCAGTTTGCCACCATCGAGACTATCGTGACCTCTGTGTCAGATGAGTTCCCCAAGTACCTACGTACGCACAAGGCACTGTTCACTCTCGGGTGCTGTGTGTCCTTCTTCATCATGGGATTTCCTATGATCACTCAGGTAATGACACTGGCTTTGAACAGCACTGCCTGCCCCCAGCCCCCCTCTGGTGGCTGCTGTCCTCCTGCACAAGCTGCAAAAGGTTTAGCTGAATTCTGCCACATGTGACACTGAAAGCCTTATTTATTTATTTTTTTTAAAGGTGTGTCTGAAAGCCTTATTTAGGAAAAAAAAATAATGGATGCTCTGACCGAGATATTCTTAAAAGACTTTGCTGTTCAAATCTGAGAATCAGGCCTTTAAAATTTTCTCTAGCCAAACATTATCAAAATAGTAATATAAATTAAGTATTCAACCCACACTGACAGAGGGCAGAGTTAGATTAGATATAAGGAAGAAATTCTTCCCTGTGAGGGTGGTGGGGCCCTGGCACAGGTTGCCCAGAGAGGTTGTGGCTGTCCTTGCATCCCTGGCACTGTCCAAGGCCAGGCTGGACAGGGCTTGGAGCAATCTGGGCTAGTAGGAGGTGTCCCTGGGTCCTGTTCCTCTCCAATCTGCCTGCCTCAGTGCCACCAGTGATCTTTTATCTTTCTTCCCTTAGGGTGGAATGTACATGTTACAGCTTGTGGACACTTATGCAGCCTCTTACTCTCTTGTCATTATTGCCATCTTCGAGCTTGTTGGAGTTTCCTACATCTATGGTAAGAAAAAATGTTGGTTTTGGACAGCCTATGTCAAAGCAATATTTTAGCAAATGATAAAGTGAAATTCTTAAGGAAAGGAGTAATTTTTCTTTGTAATAAAAAACCTCAAAGCGCTCTTATTTTGGACAGAAGCATGATAGGGCTTCAGGATACCTTTAAATATTCAAAAGGCTTTCATACAGTCTCAAGTCATTTTCTACCAATAGCTCAAAGATAGGAGTATGAGAATAGAACAAACATTTGGTGACACTTTTCCAGGGGTGCTTTTGTGCTTCAACAGTTTTAGGGACAGAGCCTTCCTAAGCCAATAGAGATATCTTTGTGTTTGCAGTGGGTGGCACTGACCGGGTGCCAGGCACCCACCAGAGCTTCTCTATCACTGCCTTCTGCAACTGGACAGGGAGGAGAAAACATCACAAATGTCTATGGGTTGAGATAAGGACTGGGACAGATTGTTCAACCAAAACACCATGGGCAAAACAGATTCAGTTTGGGGATATTAATTGCATTTGTTGTTAAGAAAAACAGAACAGGATAATGAGACATAAATCTTAATAACGCAACCCACCCCTCCCTCCTTCCCAGCTCTATCTCCTCCCCACAGAAGCACAGGGAGATGGGGAATGGGGGTTATAGTCAGCTCCTCACAGGTTATTTCTGCTACTGCTCAGGGGAGGAGACATTCCCCTGCTCCAGTGTGGGGTTGTTCCCAAAGGAGACTTCTTCATGAACTTCTCTTATGTGAGTCCATTTCTGGAGCAACAGCTGTCCATGAATATCTGTAACATGGGCCACTCTTCCATGGGGTGCAGTCCAGTTCCACTGTGGGTTGCCAACAGTGCCACAAGTCCTACCAGGACCCTGCTCCAGCATGGGCTGCCCCCAGGTTCACAGCCTCCTTTGGGCATCCCCCTGCTCTGGTGTGGGCTCCTCCCTGGGCTGCACGTGGATCTGTGCATC
>VZUI01020207.1:0-70135 GCA_013401135.1 Cettia cetti | reverse complement strand
AAAAGAGGAAGTTTAATTTTTTCTACAACTTATATAGATTTCTAAAAGGAAGACCAGATTGGAAGACTGAGGTTCAATCTCTTCAACTTCACTGGTCTTAGAAAGTGTCCATCAAGATTCCCTTCACAGAAAGGAATCTGAAAAACATGGTAACAGTTCTGTAAACATTACTTTGTTTACATGAAATTTCTGACTCCAAGGCTGAAGGCTGGAAAACAAAGCGACAATTCATTATTCATTTCTTTACACCAAAATGACCAAAAATAAGCAAATAAAAGAGTGATACGACTTTCAAGTGAATGGCAAGTTCTCAGTTGTGGGACTTTCCAGGAAATATCACACTTTTCTTACATCTCAAGATATAAAACTGATTCTATTAGTACAAATACTAATATATCTGAAACAATTTACTCTCTCTATTAAAAGAGACTAATAATCTTGCTTATATTGATGTTATTATGCTGCTGCTTCAAAGCCAATCTAGACTTTGCTAACTCCGAACTGATAATGAACTCCTAACGAACTGGATTGGTCAAGTGGTAGTAAACTTACAAGGTTCACATTTACACTTTGAAATGTCAGAGGTTCACAACCTACAGTCTGAAAACTATTCTAAACTGGGTATGACTTCTGCAGTTGGGTTGTGCTGGAGCTAAAAAGTTCACTGGATTCAGGATTAAATAACTCTCAAGATTTGGAGAAACCATAAACTTGTTAGCTTTTCCTACAACACTGGGGATAGGTTAATGCATAAACCCACACACCACATGGCTCCATGTGCCAGTTGCCCAGGATCCTAAATGCTATTTTCATAACTATCTTGGCCAGCTGGTAATGTTTTTTCCTGGGAAGTAATCTCTGAACAGACACAGGTATGCTTGCAAGGGAACACTGCCAAAACATTTGCTATTCCCATTATTCAAATAGTCTTTTTTCCCCAAGTACATTATCTTTCATTAGCAAAATCATCCCCTTTGCGCTCACATGGTCAGTGCATCTGTCTCCTTCTATTTCTGCCTCATTGAGAAAAATCCCCACATTTTGATGCTTTGCCAAATTAAAAAAAAAAAAAAAAAGGGGAAGATACTAAAAACTCAAGAAAATTAACCCCAGTTGGCATTAAATGTGCAAGTATATTTACTCTTATAAGAATACAGTGTGTTCTCTGACATAGAGTAGGAGATTTGAAATTGAAAGAGTTGCTTTTTCTCAAAGTGAACATTATTTGTGCAAATTTTAGAGTTTTTATAAGGATTAAGAGTCCACGAAGCAGATACAACATGGGGGTGTAGTCAGCTGCAATATTGAATCTCACAAAGTGTAGGCTTGTATTTACGCTGAATTTCACTTTGTACAAGGGATCCTCCTGCAGACCATATTCAATATGTGCAAACATACACCAGCACTGAGGCTTCAGATCATGACAGTAAAGCACAACTGAGCTCAGAACCTGCCTCTTACAGATTTCCTAAATACTGTGAGAAAAATAAATTATCCACTCAGATGAAAACATAATGATTTCTCCTTTTTCACAGACTGAGATTGGAATCTCTTCAATAGCAGGGTCTTGCAAGTTCATGTTTGTTTGATGTTTAATATACTGCCTGCCCTGACTCAGGCAATCCCCCTGGAGTGCAATGTATGTATTGCTTGGAAAGAATTATGGAACCACAAATGGGAACATCAGGAAAAGGTATTGATTGTTGTCATGCCTTGCCTAAGCCATTTGGATGTGTTTAGCATATACCAAGCTAAATACATAAAAGCACTTGACAAAATCCACATGACGGTGCTTGAACAGACTCATTGGCAACTAACTTAGAGCTGCACTTGTTTTTCATGGAATCTACAGCATTAGCTGCAGATCTGCAAACCTGATTGAAGGACATTATGAGTCTAATTTTCAGGGAGAAAAAATTTCCTTCTACACAATTTCCAGAGCTGCAGTATTTGAGCTCATGTGTCCTTTGCCTTCACGTGCTGCTGTAAGGGCTTTGTGCATTGAGCTGTAATTTCAGCTGACTACAACACACAGTTGGCAGGAGCAAACCAGTGCCTACCAGTTCAAATTTACCAAAATCTGAAAAGCTTGAGCTGATCTAATGAAAACCTCACAAGACTGACACAAACAATAAATCTCTTGTTAGAACAGCACCAACAGTAGAATACTCAGTTCAACAATTACACTAAATTATGAGGGTTTTTTTGAGCATCACCAAAAGAATTTTTATTCTAAAGGTGACAGCTATCCCTGGTAGGTAACAACTCTAAAAGAGTTTGAGGAGAGCTCTATTCATTTTCCAAGCTCTTGAAAGCAAAACTAAGTCACAGGCTTTTAACTCTATTTGACCTTTTTTTGGTATTTCTGTAACTGATTTGTTACATTTTCCCTTATTTTTCAGGAGGGAAACATACAAATCTCCCTACCACCTCCTATCCTCAAGGAAAAGTCTCCATTTACTCATTAATTTGTTGAAGAAATTAATTTCCTGTGTCAAGAAATTAGTATTGCAAGCATACTATGGATATTTCTGTACAATGACAAGGCTGCAAAACCAACTAGAGGAAAATCATTTTGCATCATCAAATATTGATTAAGCTAATGAAAACTTTGACAAACAGCCATATGATGGCATGAGATTAACTGCCTTGTGTGCTTTTACTAGATATTTTTCCTTTGTAAATCAGAGCAAGTTTATATGTCACAAAAATTATATGAAGAAATGAAGTGGAATTAAATTAATTTTATATTACAGTTGAAAATGCAAATGATACTCTTTTGATATAAATTATAGTCTCTTTCAGGATCACCCTTGGTACTTCAGAAGCAAAATTTAATTAGAATTTTACAGAGGATTCTAATAGACCAATTATTGGTATTATTTATGAAGACAGTGGCTGAAGTGTTAGACAAATTTGAGTCTCTTATTGTTCTTCAGAATACCTCTCTTATATTTTATATACATGCCCAGATCAAGAAGATTTTAGAACCATCAAAACAAACTGGCACAAAACTGCACCAACAGTGTTAATAAGAATATACTGACAATGAGAACTGTTCTTGCAATAATTTTTTTTCTTTTTTCTCAAAAGTTACCACTCTTTCAAGAAACTACAAAGATTTACACTGATCAAAAAGATGAATTCACAGTGTGAAATTCCAGCAATGAAGAAGACCTACTAGCTAGTAGGCAATTATCTGCCAGGTACGTTTGCAAATAGAGGGGTTTTCAACTGAGGGAAAGTGGGGAAATGCACTTTTGTGTGATCTGGTTTCAGACATATTCCCATGGGAAGTCCTGGCCTCCTAAAACATTTCCTAATACTTGTTTTGCAACATATGGTTTGTGAGCATTCAGTAGAAAACAGTATGACCTGTAAATAAATGCCACTTTTAAGAAGGACCATGTGTGCAATTAGGAGATTCCCCAAAGAGCTAAGTGAGGTTTAAAAGCTACTCCAGTGCCTTTGGGCTGCAAAGCTTGGCACAGATTGAAGCAGAAGATTATTTTGATTACCAGTGCCTTGGAGGCAGAAAGAGGGAGAGGGAGGGACAGCACTGGAGATGCTCAGCAGCACTGCTGCAAGGAGTCCTGGCCACAGCCCCACAAGGGACACAACCACACTCTGCTTTTAGGTGTGACAAGTATTTCTGCCTCTAACACCTGATTATGTACAAGGACTTCAGTTCTTGCTGCTGTCGGTGCTGTTGGCAAAATATTCTGGGGGCTGCCTGGTCCATAATAGGCTCTGTCACAATTACTGGAGTTTAGGAAACTTCTGGCACCTGTGCAGTGCCTTCCATCATTCTCTTCTCCAGTCCTCACTATCATTACTTGGACTATTGGATGACTGAAGAGATGGCAGGAGAAAGAACATTTACAGTCATTCTCAGTAGAAATACAATCTAGAGAACAATATATCACTTTATAACATTCTAATCTAAGACTAATTTTATTCTTTAATTTAGCTTTTAATTGCAAGTTAGAAAATAGTCCAAATACTGTACTGGTTTCTATTCCATGCAGGCTTTTACTTCTTTGCCTAAGATTCAAATACCCCTTGGAAACCTCATCCACCTATGACTTTTTTTTTTTGCCGTATTCCCAAAGGGAAAGAAAAAAATCTGAATTCAGTCCAGAGCCAAGTTTCACTGTTTTACATGATATTTCTGCCCACTTCCACAGACAGCTCCTCAAGGAAAGTATGAAGCTCAGCTCCCATCAGCCTAGACTGGTGCTTTTTGTGTGCACTGTCCCCCTTCCTCAGGTGTAACTCCTCCAGCACAGTGAACTCACAGTCCCTCTGAACAACTTTGAAAAAAATTTATCCTGGGACTAGTTTCAGCATACCTGAAGGATAAGCTGTACCTAACCTCTTCCCAGGTTTTTTAGCCTGTGCAGAAAATCTGTTGTACGACTAGCAATTACCCTTATAACAGATAATTTCTATGATGGCTATTTGTCCTCTAAAACTAGATTAATTCACTTATTTAGAAAGTGTATCAGAAGTATCAGATTTCTGAAAAAGCCCAGGCAAGACTGACTCAGACTGGCAGTGAATCACTGGCCATGACAGCTCCATATTCACTGCAATAAATGAGGTTTCGAGTATTATTATATCCCTCTTTTTGAATGTCTTCAAGTAGCTCAGTGAATACTTTTATCCAAGAAAAATGACATTCAAGCTTTCAAAAAGGCTTATTTTACTCCAAAACAGACTTCGTGAACACATCACTGGAGATGCACATTTCTTCTGGTTCCCTGATTCAGTTATCAAATTTACCAAGTGAGAGCTGAAATAAATGCTTTTGCTTTTTCCTCTAAATGCCAGTCAGGAGATGACAGATTGTACTCACAATCTGAATTATTTGTGAGTACAATTTTGTGACAATTGCTGTTGTATGGTCAGCTTTAAGCCTGATTTTGAAAAAAATTTTTTTAAAGAATCAGAGTAGTACTTCAGCATATGTCTGATTTGAAAGCTATTCTCCTCTCTCCTTAATTCAGTCAGGTTAAAGCATATGAATTAAGCTGGCTCTGCTGAAATTTCTCCATGATCTCCTTAAAGAAAAAGTTTCAAATGCAAAAGCTACTTATTGTTCCTCCAGAGTATACTTTTTATTACTTTTCATTACCACTTAATTATTAAATTATTCACATTATGTGATGGTGTTATACTGGAAATATATTGTGATTTGACACTGATCAAATGCCAGGCACCCACAAGAGTCATTCGCTTACCCTTCTCTGCGGCAGTTGGGCAGAGGAGAGGGAAAAAATGGAATTAGGAGAGTTCCTGAGTTGAGGTAAGACCTGGGAGAAAACACTCTAAGAGCAAAACAGGTTTAAATTTAAAGGTATAAAGTAAATTATAAAGTAAATTTATTACAAACAGAGTCAGAGGAGGATAATGAGAAGTAAAATAAGCCTTTAAAACACCTTTTTTCCCCCTCTTGCCCACTGAGAGCGCAGGGAGACAAGGTGTGAGGATTTTGGTCCATTCATCATTCAAGATCTTCGTGTGTTTGCTCAGGGAGAGGAGTCTGTTCTCTGCTGTGCCGTGAGTCCCTCCCACAGGCAAACAGTGTTCCCAAAACTGTTATGGCCTGGGTCACTTGTCCATGGGGTGCAGTCCTCTAAGGATAGGCTGCTCTAGCTTGAAGCAAGGCCCCTCTCTCTGTGTCTCTGGAAGCAGGGGCCCCCTCTCCATCAGGATCTCCCACTAGATCACAGCTTTCCCTGGCATCCACCTGCTCCAGCGTGAGCACTTTTCCCATGGACAGTGAGTGGATCTCTGCATCCCTGTGGACTTCATACATACAGTTTGTTTCACCATAGCCTTCACCACAGCCTGCAGAGGAATCTCGGCTCCAGCTTGGAGCACCTCCTCTTTTTCTTTTCCACTGACCTTGGTGCCTCCATGCTGTTTTTGCTCACATGTCCTCACTTCTTCCTCTTCTCTGACTAGAAGAAGAACTGCTGCTTGTAGGTACAATTGTCAACAAGTTCCACTAATTCAAATCAAAGATCCTTGCAGGACCCAGCAGTGCCAGGAGGTTCATCTGGTCTAGCAGAAGGGGAGTGGCTTGCCATGTTTCCACCACTGGCCAGGTGGCCGTGCCTCCATCCAGCCAGCAGTGGTGGCTGTCATGGTGCTGGATCTGTTTAACACCTCCCTTCGTGCAGGGTGCTGGGAAGGAGAAGCCTCTGCACCCCTCTCCTTCCTCCCACAGTGCAGCTGGCGAGGTGTGAGCAAGCAGGCAAGGCAAAGCAGGCAAGGCAAGGCAAAGAAAAGGCAAAGGCAAAGGCAAAAGCAAAGGCAAAGGCAAAGGCAAAGGCAAGGCAAAGGCAAAGGCAAGGCAAAGGCAAAGGCAAAGGCAAAAGCAAAGGCAAAGGCAAAGGCAAAAGCAAAGGCAAAAGCAAAGGCAAAAGCAAAGGCAAAGGCAAAGGCAAAGGCAAAGGCAAAGGCAAAGGCAAGGCAAAGGCAAAGGCAAGGCAAAGGCAAGGCAAAGCGAGGCGAGGCTCACTGAGGGCCGTGCCAAGATGGCGGCAGCTGCGGCCACGTATCGCCACAGGCCACGCTGACATGGCAGCAGCCACAGCAGCAACTGTGGCACCTCCCCACCCCAGGGAAAAACTGCCTGAGCTGTTTTGATTTTTCTTCTTAAATGTGTCATCACATAGGTGTTACCAAGCTCTCTAACTGGGCCAGCAGCATGTCCATCTTCAGAGTCATCAGGGATTGACTCTGTCAGCCATGGTGGAAGCTTCTGGCAGCTTCTCACAGAAGCTGCCCTTGTGCCCCTCCCCTGCTTCCAAAAAATCACGCCATGCCAAATAAACACAAAATACTAGAAACCCTCATCAAGTTTATCTAAAGGTAAAAAACCCCACTATATAAGCTTTCACATAAATTAAATTTAAAATCCCAACATTCTCAACAAATTTTCCAAAGTGTTTTTCTTCACTTCCTCTACAATACATTGATGAGTTTTAATAATCCAGACAAGAACTATGCTCTTGATAAATCTGGACAGTCTCTAATGAATAAACTTTCTAATATTTTTTACAGCAACCCATTGTCAGCATTTTCTATGCAAAGAACCACCATTCTGTTTCATCTTGCAGCTTCAGTGCATAAAGCCATTCCCCTAGCACAACCTCACACACCCACACAGCACTCCCTGAAAGCTCATCTCCTACCTTCTTGCAGCTGCTGCCCCTATCACTGAGTCACTGACAAACTGTATCATGGTAAATTGAGTTTTTATCATATTTAATTTAATTCTAGAGCAATCTCTTTGGAAGCAAACATTGCCCACATCTTACTAAAGTATGCCTCCTAGCAGAGTAGAACTCCTATACTGTAGTTCAAACTGACTGTACCCAAGAGCATTGGCCTTGCTAAAAATACCACATTTAAAGAGCACAGCAAAATGTTACTGCAGCAAAATTTCATATTCCACATTATAATTGTCATTTTTATACAAAGCAAACCATTAGCCTCATACAGATTAAAGGCATCCTATGCCTTCCACAGGGAAAAAAGATTTATTTTCATATAGAGGCAGTGATAGTCTTTTTCTAACCTGGACAATTGCTACAATCTTGTATGTGCTGCACAGTTCTCTTCCTGATTTGCTCTACTACCACCCCCAGGTGAAGAAAAAGTGTGTTGACTCTCTGTGCCTCAATTACTGCTTTTTTGAGGGTAGAAGAAGAGGCTTATGAAATTACTACAAGTAGATAGGAAAAAAGAAAGTAAATTTTCTCTCATTATGATACGCCACAAATATATGCCGACTTTAGTCAGGTGCAAAACAGAAAGAAACACACATTGCTCTGAACTAGAACCTGTTCTTTGGGAAAATGTGATAAAATTGCTCAATGCCCTTAATTTCTTTCAGAAATTATAAAGTCTTAACCCCTAAGCAGACCCACTCCCTCCTTTTCAGTTCATTAAAACGGGTTTAGAAGAAAGACTTTTTTGGAAAATTTTTACAGTTTGGCTTATAGCATGGAAAAAGTGTCAGTGATCTTCCTGAGCCAAGTAGAAACGCAGGTGTCATAGTTTAACGTAGTTTAGTTTTTAGTTAAGAAAAAAAAAATACACAAGCTACAGAAGTCATTCCCAGTAAGGACCTTGGCAGCTTCCTTTGGACATGACAAAACCAATCAGCTGGCTAGTTTCGAATACTGACACCCTGTTAAACCACTTAAGAAAGCTGAACACACTCCTGTGAAATCACATTTAAAAACTAACAAACCCCAGGAAAAACTCTCTTGCTTCCAGCCTTTGAAGAGGTAACTGGACACTGGCTGGGCTGAAAAAATAATAATTAAAAAAACACACAAAAGATTTCATCAAGGTCTCACAACTACAGCTGGATACTAGATTTCATCTCAGGTTGAGTTCATGAGGCTTTCAGAGTAGTCCAAGCTGCCAAAATCATGACATAAAAACAGAATCACAAAATGGTTGAGGTTGGTGTGACCTCTGGAGATGCCCTGTACCTCCTGCTCAAGCAGGAACAGCACCACACCAGGGTGGATCCAGCTGGGTTTCAATATCTCCATGGACTGAGACTCTGCAATCTCTCCAGGCCAACCCACTCAAAAATTCTCAGAGCTGCCAGTGTCCTCAGTTACATGAATTAGGGAGAATTATAGAAACTAAGAGGGTATTATAGCAGGAAGATGACTAACTTCACTTTTTGTAATTAGCACAGAGAGAAAAGGTAGTATGGAAATGATAGAGGGAGAGTACACACACATCCACACCATCAGGTTACTGTTTGACAAAGTGACTTTTCTCTCCCAAGAGACATTTTATCTATTTATGTAATCAGGGAACAGTCTGCCTGAGATGAAGAAAACAAATTTTCCTGCCCTGGGAAGGAAATCAGATGTTTCTCTCACTGAATGTAATTATGCAGCAATGAAATAAACATGACTGTTTTTAAAGAAAGTGACATGGCATAACATAAAATGTGTTTTGTGTACCTTTGCCTATGTCCCAACACATAATCCCCACACAAGTCAAATCATTCCCATTATGTCAGCACTCTGAAAGCAGGGCAAAGGTAGGGACAGGTGATTGTTTATTTCTGGTACTCTTCTAGTTCCTAAACTACTGACACAGTCTGCTAAGGACAATTATATATATTTGACACTACTGAGTTGCATGACAGGTCACTACAGAATTTATTCCCCACACATTCAGTACTAGCTGGTGGAGATACCTTTACTTCTCTTTGCCAAATCCATTCATATGAAGGGTTAGTGTCCTGACACAAGACAATGATACTACGTGGGTTTTAAACGTTAAATTAAATGTTACAGTGCATTACACCAGCTGAAATGACATGTCCTGTTTCTGTCTTAAAAGTGACTTTTTTTGTAAAGTATGGCTCTGCTGAGAAGCTACTTTATAAAACTGGTAAGAGGTTTCCACGTGACATTGTGATGACTGACTTGTATCATATTTCTCAAGCTACAGATAATTTTTTTTCTCTCAACTTCCACCTTCATTTTAAATGACAGTCCAGAAATTTTTTCATGAATGCTGAGACTCAGGCAGATCTGCCAAACCTTCACCCCTCACCACCCCTCCCATCACAGCTCAGCCAGGAAAGCCCTTGCTACAACTTGAGTGGGGCCAAACAGGAGCAATTTAATGGCAATTTAGAAACTTATTTGTAAACAAACCGGCCTAGTGAGGCTGTGAATCTTCCTTTGTAATCAGCCAAACACCATAATAACCCTCACTGCATGTTTCAGTAAAGATTTCTGCTTTAATTCACAACTCCACAGACTATTACTCCTCTTTGGTCAGTGAGGAAGCTGAAAGTAAGTTGAAAAAGTTGCTTTTTAGAAAGAAAGGGTTTTTCAAACTCTGCTACCTAACGCCTATTTCTGTTGGTGACTCCCAAGCCAGAAACAGCATCCATATTAAACCTGCGTACATTCAGAGGGTTTGAATGTGCATATGAAAATATTTTATGTTACTAATTAGAATATTTTTAGAGATTAAGATCGTACACCACTTCAGCTCATGTGTGTATCCATACACCAATAGCAGGAATGCACTAGGATTCTGTTATGATACCATAGATGAATTGGATCAGTATTTTCAGCAGTAAAATTATAGCTCTGCCAGTTGCCTCTGTGCCATGACTCAGAATGGGATCACAGCCTGACAGCACAAGCCTCTTAAAAGACACAGCTGCATGCAATTTTAAAATTGGAATTGTTTTTATTAATGTCTTCTTCAGATTTCACTCTGATCTCTGTAAACCAGTGAAACTCAGCTGAATTCAAAGGGTTAAAACAGTGTCAAACCAGTAAAGCAGTTGGTCAAAAAGCCCTCACAGCCTCCATGCTGGTTTTGACAGTCTACCATATATATGTTTTCATATTAATACTCTAAATAAATATTTGACCTTGTCAAGTCCCGTAACTAAATCAAATCTAAGCTATAGATTAATTGATGTATACAACTGCTTTTCTACACAAGCTTTTGATTTCTTTGATGCACACAGGAGATGAGTTTGTAATTGATTACACAATAATCTAACAGCAGAACGAGGCCTGACAGGACCGACAGCATTTAAAGGATCCATGGGCTGTGGAGGGATTTGTAAGCATACTGAAAACCATGAGGTGAATGTCAACACACCTGTAGTTTAATTTCTGACCTGGAAAAATCAGAGCAAGAAGGAGAACACCAGAAAATTAATATTTTCTTTGTTGTTGGTGGGGTTTTATACTTTTAGGGTAGTTAAAAAGGTTTATTCAATGAAGTTATAAGGTTTAGTTAATTTTATACTTTTGGATTCTATACAGTTGGGATTTCAATGGTTCAATTTAGAGACAGTTGGTTTTATATATTTTTTCAAAAACTGTTTTATACAAAAGGTTTGGTGTGCATACATTGGATCCTTTATGTTGTTTGTTTATTTTTTTTAAACTGGATTTTTCTAGAATTTGTACTTTGTTCTGGGTTTATATTTTCTATACAGTTGTATTTTATATTTTTGGTTCTTCCTATGGTTGAATATTAGATTTCTGTATTTTTTATGTGGCTTATTTTAAAACTTTTGTTTGTTAAACAGTTCTTTTTTTTTCCTACACTTACCCACTTGGTTTTAATTTGGTGAGGGTTCTATATATGGCAGATTTTTCAAAAAATTTGTTTTTACTGATTGTTGTTATGATAGTTGATCTTTCGGTATGGCTTGTTTTAACAGGGTTGGGGTTTTAAACACAGCATTTTGACTTTTAAATACAGTTGGGCATTTCTACATTGGTTGTCTATTGCAGCTGATTGTTTTTATACAGTTGGTAGTTAATTTGTTTGGCTTTTGATGCAGTCAGGTTGTAATACAGTTGGGTTTTGGCATCCGGTTGTATTTCTACCAAAATGTGTTCTGTACTTTTGGGGTTTAGGCAATTGGTTTTTGGTTGGCCTTCTTTATACAGTGGCTCATTATACTTTGGCTGTCTGATGTGTTTGATTATTTATGCTTTCATATTGTAATACACTTACTTTTTATACTGTTAGTTTATCATACAGCTGTTTTTCATATGGTTGGGCTTCTGTATTGTCAGGTTTCTATGTTTAGGGTTTACAAAATTGTTTTCTACAGAGCTGGTTTTAGTATAGTTGGTTTTCTACCCAGCTGTTTTTTGCACATTTGGTTTTGAGATAGTTGATTTTTACAAGCTGTTTTATAAGGCTGGGGTTGGTATAACTGGATTTTTACATGGGTGGTTTTAGCTTATTTTTTTTCCCCTCAGTTTTTTGAACCTTTTTTTTCCCCCCACTATTGGCTTTTGCACAGTTGGTTAAAATATGTTTGGCTTTTACACAGTTGTTTCCAAACCAGTTATTTTTTATAGGTGTTTTTACAGTGGGTTTTTTTACATGCTTGTTTTTCATAATATGGGTGCTATTTGGTATGGTTAGTTTTTTATAGTGTTGGGGATTTACACCTTAATTTTATATTACAGTTGGAGTTTTATATAGTTGGATTTTCATACTATTTGCTTTTATAGGGTTGTGTTTTTATATGTCTGGGCTTTACAGAATGTACCTTTTACCTGGTTATGTTTTATATAAATTCTTTTTTAAACTCTGGTTTACATCATAGTTGGGGTTTTTTTAATGGATGTTTTCAATACAGTTAGTTTTCAGTGCCATGGGTTTTTTATGTGGTTGTTTTAGTGCAGTTAATTTTGATATGATTGGTTGCTTATACAATAGCGGTTTTGTTTTCTCTATTTTTGCTTTTTCTACAATTTATTTATATGTATATGTATGTACATATATACGTTTTTTGGTGGGTTTTTTTTGTATATATATGTGTGTCTTAGTTTGCAGGACAGATGTCTGCCAAGGAAGGCGGGAACCTCCCTTGGAATAGAAAATGTGGCAGAGGTGTTGTGAAGTCTGTGCTGTTTCTGGGAATACAGTAACTGGACAAACATAGATACTGTTGGTATCGACATTATTAAATTCTCTGTGTGTGGGGGGAGGCACCAGCCCTGTGCAAATCAAGTGCAATGGGCTCCTGTTTTCTTTCTTCTGACTCTGGAGAGAAGTGGAAGGTACCTGGCACAGAATTCACCCACTGCCCATGCTTAGAAACTGCAGCCTCCTCCAGCCTTGAAAGGATACTTTAACACCCTTGTACAGATAGAAACATTCAGGGCCAAACAGGCAGCTGGAACCTAGTCAGTATTTTACCTTTTCTTTTATGACAAACTTATTGAGATTCCTCTGACCTTCCCATTTAATCTTTTTTCCTTCTTCTTCAAGCTCACATGCATACTGAAATTTTCTTGTCAAAATCACTGAATACCTTCTCATTAAAAGTTGAGATAATATAGGGATCCATTCATCTAGAATCAAAGAGCGATGTTACATTTTGCAGTACAGCTTATTAAATAATTTAAATGGGAAAAGAAAATCTTACATTCTGCTCATGGGAAGTGAGAAGAGCAATGATTTCTAAAATGTAAATTTTTGATCACTGAATTAAATGATGAGGAACAGAAAACTGTCATGTTTAAAGAAAAGGAAATTTTGTTTTAAAATACAATCTTCATTTGAAATTGTTATTTGCACATTTGAGACCCACTGAAAGCTGTTCCAATACACCTAATTACTAGGCCATATATATTTGAACATCTGTATTTCACTCTTCATTTATTTTCTTGCTCATCCACTTGGAGAAAAAGCACTTTAAAATATTTAAATGAACATCCAATCAGTTGATAAAATCACAGTTGTCTGGTAGAATTGTCTGGTCTGATCACTTATTATTTGTATGGCTTGCAGCTGAATGACCTTGTGACAACACCAACTTTCTGTCATCTACACCATTGGCTCATAAATACAATATGGCTTACATTCTGAGGTACGTAACACTCAATTCAGCTGCCTCAGAGCTGCCTCAGAGTGGGACACTACTGACTTTGTTCAAATTCTACCCTAGGACATACTCTGGATAACTGGTAAACTAAACATTGCTCATAGTTGTTACTGCAAACTGTACATTGGGTGAAATAACTAAACATTCATTGCTATTAAGCAAGAAATATCTTCTTTTATTGTTCTAGACCAAAGGCCCTTTCTTAGAGAAATGTAGTTTTTAACAATAATTCACCTAATGGCTTCTGGGTTGTTTGTTGGGATTTTATTTTTCTGTTTTCCCCACTGCAGTTACTGCATCCTTTTTCAGTGTCCCTGAACACAAACAACAGTTTGCAATCTGGGTGGAGACAGATCCTCACACACTCACATTGCCAAACAGTCTCTTACCTCAGTCTGTGCCTCACTAACATTTAAAATGCAGTAAAGAAAGATGAAATTTTTGCCAGATACCTCCCAGAAATATGAGAAATGCTTACAGATAAATAAAATTAGACATCATGATTGGAGGGGAGACATCAACCAGGAGAACAAAGATAGTTTGACATTAGACATAAACAGGAAAACAAAGCAGTTTTCCTGATACTGAATAGAACTTCATAACGCCAAACCAAAAGTGCATTATGAGAGGAAATTTAACTGAGTCACTTTTTACAAGCAAATCATCCTGACCTCTATGTTAAACAGTGTGTATGAGAGTCTGGCTATCAGGAAAGCAGTGCCATACGTGAATGTACTTAAAGACCACTGAAATAAACATCCAAACAGGCTATTTCAGTTTGACTTGGGTAAATTTCCATACTTACTAAATTCAGTAGGCTCATGCATATTTTACATGTTTCAATGAAAGCCTGACATCTTTCATTTAATTTCTTCTAAGCCTACAGTAATGAAATGAGTCTTCTGCCAGAATTTTTCAGTCACTGGGTGACTGAATTGTAATACCATAGAAGTTTGGAAAACAACTACCATGAGATTTTTCTTAGTTATCTAACAGCTACACAGGAAATGAACAGACTAATCAAACCACTTCTGCATGGAAGCATCCAAGGGAGATTATTTTTGCTTTTTGCACTAGAAAACAAAATGTTACTGAGCGCTTGAAAGGGGTGAATACATTGGGCACCAACTCAAACCATTCTGCATCCCAGGATGTCAGCTGTTTGCTCTTGTTTCCCTGCTAGAGGCATCACAGGCATGGCAACTTAGAGCAGTCCATTTCCATGCTTTTCCGTAATCCAAACTCCTCCATCCATTTAAAAATGTTCATTCATACAAACTTATATTGAAAGCTCAATGGATTATAAAAATTAAAGAAGAATCATGTAATTTTCAACCCAGAAATGTTGTCTTTGCAATATTCACCTTAAATGTAAGTTAATAAAAAAAAAAAAAACTGAGCTCTGTTCCTCATGAAAGAAAACAGTCCTTAAATTTTTCATCTGCCTTGATTTTCAATTACTTATCTTAGACACATTTGCCTGTAAAAGGACAGTGAGGTGTCCAGATCATTCCCAGTTCACAGCAATCCATCTCATACAATTGTTTGCAGTATGGAAAACTGTGAAAGTACAGCTTAGAAAACCACAGAGCTAATATGAAACCTCTCATGGGAGGATGAGGAAATGAAGAAGATTTAAGAATTAATACACACTGCTTCATTTCAGTCCCATTCTGTCATATCAGTTGTTTCCAGAGATACAGAAAAATCATCCAGCTGTAAACTAGCAGAGCAAATTGACTTTCTAGGCATTGCTCACTGGCACACAGAGCTGTGTACGATCACCTGTGTCAGTGCACACCAAATCTCACCACAGCTAAAAAGCAACACCATAATATTTTAGGAAAATTCCTTCTGCTGTGCCAGCCACATGGAGTGACAGCATAGAGACAACAAAGATTTTGGTAAAGAAAATTTTTTTTGTAGAAGTTCTTTAAAGGTTCTTACAGCTTTTACAACTCTCACTGAGTTTATTTTACCAAAAAGCAATTCTGAAATAAAAAAAAAAATCTCAGCTATCTTCTAAAGAAGTAGGAAAAAGGATCAGTTACACAGCCTATGGAACACTTCTGGTTGCTATCAAAAGCATAGACTTAATACAAGTTTTTCAGCAGATCAAAGTCACTCTCAAAGTGTCCTATTTCAAACTGTGGCCTCTGTAAAAGACTTTCATATTACCTCAGTTTAATAAACTGGTTGTTCATAATGAATATGTAGGAGTAGAAAAATAGGTATTTTATACATTCATCTTATTTATTTTTTTGATCTTCAGAGAGTAGGCAAGACTGGCTAGTTTAAATGAGACACAAGAGGGCTTGTGAGATGGAGTTTCTAGAAACAGGAATCAAAGCCAACTTTTGACAGAGGCAGAAGTTGTTACCAAACTTCTGTTCATTTTGTGTAGATAGTTTTGAGATAGAAATAAATAAACAATACAGGGGACTCCGCTGGCAGTCTCCAATTCCAACCTCTTTTCAGCAGCTGTGCCAAGCACTTCAGATATTTGGCAATATTCCAGCAGGGCTCTCATGCTGAACACAGAGTTTCAATGATTTCACCCAGAGTTAACCAGTAAATTCCACATTCTACTCAAGTCACACCATGATGTGACATAAATTCGACATGTCAAGGATTCTGGCACCATTAAAAAAAAAAAAAAAACCAACTAAACAAAACAACAACAAAACAAACAAAATCCCCTAGAAAGATACAATCCCGAAAAACAGGATTGTGCTAGTAGTAAGATTCTTGCATTTCAAGTGCTCTCAGGTAAATAAAGTTTAAAAAAATTCCATGCTACTTCTCTGATCTGTACTCTGTACTCTCTGTACTCTGATAGTATTAGGGACCCTAAGGCTCCGAGTGCACAGTAAATGTTACTTCTTTTGTTTCCTCTACAGGAGCTCAAGGATATGCCAGAGGATTCCTTTCCTTTGCTAGGATCTTTGGTTTGGATTGTTTTCAGCCTCCTTTTATTTTAGCTTTCCTCTTGTAGTGCAGTTATCTATGGCCCTCCTGGATTCTGGTGATGATGGAGTATAGTTCCAGTATTGCAAGGTAACTTCAATACTATTTGAGACCAAAATTTTTCTCTTTTTTCTGCATTTTCTTTCTGTTTCTAAGAATAAATGACAGCTCATATTGTGCGTAGGTTCCTGTTCATGACAGTCCGGCCTGGTAACAGATTGCTAATCTGATAACTGGGCTATTAAAAGATCTTGAAGAGAAGATTTCCTCTTGCTTTCCAACTACAATCTGGGAAACTTATTTCCCTGTATTGAATCATTAACAGTATGAATTACTGTCATGGTACCTAAAAAGATAATGTTCCTTAAATCAGTTCCACACATTTGAAAAGTGCTCAATCTGCTTCCTCACAACCCCTACCAAGGATGGGAACATGCTCTGTTATCATACAGGGATGGTATCCTAGAGTAGGGAGCCTTCTGTGGGAGAGGGAACCAAACCACACCATGTTATGGTCAAGAGAAGTAAACATGAGCCAGGAAGCTGAGACATGAACACAATATGGCACTGGCAAGTGTTCCTGTCTACTGGACATAGATTTAGTGCCATATTTTCTAGTTACAGATACACACAGAGGAGCCCATACAGAGAGAGCAGATGTAGATAGGAAAAACACTAAGAAAGGAATAGTTCTCTACTAGTTTAATACTACAGGGGTATTATTCTGAAATTCAGTTTGTATTATAAAACATATTATCAGTTCTATCATTTCAAAACTTTCAAGCCATTCCATCAGTTACTTTTTTATATGAACATAGAGAGAAGTTACTCTCCACAACAACAACAAGTTAGTATTCCTCAGTGTTGAAAGAGGCTACCATGCACTTCCTTCTCATGCCAGGCAGATGAGTTTGATGATAAAGCCATTTCAGCAAGCCTGGAAAACAGATGCATTACTATATTCTAACAGATATGTTATTAAATTCTTACTTGTACTAAGATAATTCTTGGGGTCCCAGGAATGGGGTAGGATGCTTCTGTACTAGGTACTGTAGAAAAAGAAGATCCAGAAAACACTTCCTTTCCTAAAACTGTACAGAATTGTCAGCCCATAGGATAAATATAGGATGGCATGACATCTCTTGGAACAAGGCAGTAAAGTAAGCTATTTCTACCAGCCATTGTTAGGCTGCTGGGGTCCCTTGGAAGGAGCAGACAGCACTTGGGAACTGAGCTGTTACTGCTCCCTCTGAGTGTCTGCTGTCCTCAGAGGGAAACAGGCTCGGAGTGTTGGAGCCACTCAGCTGCAAAAAGAGCTAAAGGTCTCTTCTCTCATCCAGCTTCTGCACCAGCATGAAAATGATGTATTTTCTGCCTCTCACTGTAACACAAGTGCACACCTATGCAGCAGATAGGAGAAGCCAACTCTCCTCCAAAATTTCTGTGGCAGAATAGGCTGAGGGTGATCAGCCAGAGTATGTGTAGATGCCTCTTCACCCAGAGTTGATAATTAAACTGAAGAGTAGCCCCAAAAATGGGAACAAAACTGATGTCAAATCCCACTTATTTTGTAAAGTCCCCTCCTTAAATAAAACCAGTGAATCAAAACCTCACAGCTTTCAGTCTAAACATATTTTGAGGAAGGTAAGTTTACAGTTCTTAGAAAGTTAATTAACGTAATGAACCAGGATAAGATATGCAGCTTGACTAATAAGTGCTTGTGAGGCATCTACTTCAATTAAGCAAATATACTCATGTTAATAACTCATTGACTCTCCCCTCATCAAAAAAACCCAACTAGTATTACAAAATTCAAATTCTTCATTATTTCAGGCTATCTCACCATTAGCTGACTCAGCTGTGGCCAATTAGATTTTTTTGAACCCAAGTAGTTTTTACAGGTATTAGTGTAGAAGAAATTATATTTATTCTAGCCAATACTAAATTGGTAAGATTTTTTTAATAAAATGCATGAACTGCTGAAATGTCAATGTTTCTCTATGTGCTTTTGGTATTCCAAACCAAGCTATACTGCAGCAAGAAAGAAAAAAAAAAATTATTAACTGCTCCTCTAAAGATGATAACACAGCAAGTAAATCTAAGGAAGTGAACTGATAGTCTGTCAAATGATTTCATGAATAAGAAACGGAGACAAGACAACCAGAAACTGACAGTGACTCAATGGCAACGCTTGGATGAAAAAAGGTGAATTGGACAGGAGCACGCAATAAAATCTGTGCTGGGATTCTATGTGACAGATCATTATCTAAGAATAAAAACTCTCATTCCATATCAAAGCATTTACAGACTGAAGGGCTATTTTGTGAGCTGCATAAAAACTGTGGGTTTTGAAATGAAAATAAATTCAAAAGAGTTACTTTTCAGACACCTCTCTGGAGCTGGAACTAGAAAATACTGCAAAAAGACAAAAGAACATGAAAAAGGTGCTACACAAGAAAAGCGACCATCATCAGGTCATTTTGCTATCTCAAGTCATGTTAAATGATAATTTAGTTTAACTAGACTGAATGAGACAGCATTAATGGGTAAGAGAACATTCATAGCAAGGTTATCAGAACACAGGGTTGCAGATGCTGAAGAAATAAATTTTCTCAGAAGCAGACAAACTGTGGGTGAGAAGCTAGAGCCATCAGAGGAGTCTGAGATTCTGACCAAATCCCACCAAAAATCAATTAAAAGCTTCACACTGACTTTAATGAACTCTAAGTCAAAACTAAATCTAATCAAAGGAACATCTTAAATATGTATTTAAGAGTTCACCCAGCATAGGAGAAAAACATTTCAAGAGCACAGCAGAAAATAAGGAAGACTGCCTAAAGCATGAAGCATCTCCCATCTGGCTGGGTTACCATCCTGTGACTGATGACACACTTTGGACTGTAGGCAATGAACTGAATTTTGTCAAACTAAATGAGACACAGGAGAATTTGAGCAAAGACCTTTAGAACCAAGAGCATGAAGTATTATCTTATCAGATAGAGCTGTATTGTTATGTAAGCAACATAAAGAACATAGCAGAAATGTTAGCAGAAAGGTTAATCTTAGTGGAGCAAAACAAAGAACAAAACTTCAGAGCACAACCACCACCACATATACACAAAACCCATTGCTGCATCCACACTGCTTTTTTAGCTTCACTCAGGAATGCACTTCTAAAACAAAAACTCCTCGTTCCTGCAACCCAGCATACTTTGGTGTGCATTGCAGGGTGCTGTCAGCTTGTACAAACCAGATTTCTTTGGAAAAAAACAAAATTGGAGAGAAGCCTTGAGAAACTCAAACGCTTGCTAGCACAGATACAGTTCATGGCATAGAGGAGACTCAGGTAGAGGGAAGATCCCCAAACACTCACAATGCCACGTGGGTCCTCAACACCACTATCAAACCATGCTCCCTGAGATGTTAACCACAGCCTGCACACGTATAAATTGTAGCTGAAGAATCTACCCAACACAAAGGAATCAGATTTGGATGCAGCAGAACAAAGTCAGGCATCTGTTGAAACAGCAGGAAAAAGAACCTCAAATCAAAGCCTCAACCTGAGTTTAGTCTGAGTTTGGTAGAAAGAATACAAGCAGAAATGCAACTGAAAAAAACCCCGTATTGTAAACTGTAATATTAAAAAATAAACTCTCCCTCTGAAACAATGGGAAAATGTAACTGTAATATCTCAAGAGATTAAACACATGTGTCTGAGCTAGGGTTCTCCTTCATTCTGTTTCTCAATTTAGGAGCTGGGCAGTTAATTCTTAACACTAGTATGACTGGTTTATAGCTAAAAGCTATTTTCCTTCATCTATATTAAATGGTGTTTACTTCAGAAGGTCAATAAACTGCATTGAGAGAAAACTGAAGTATGAAAGAGATTTTTTTCATAGTGGAAAACAACCAGATATCATTGACAGTAACTTGCCCACTTAATGACTATTTCAACCCAAAGGTCAAGGGATAAATGAGCAATGAAACACTTTACTGTGTTGGTTTTTAGTCCTTATTAGTTTAGTCCTGTATTAGTCTGTTGGAGTCAAAAGGTCAACATATGAAAGGGAAATGGTTCAGTTGCTCTAAGGTAACAAAGGAAAATATTTTGGTTTTGCCTTTTGTTTGTTAGTAATTACTATGATAAACAATAGCCCAGAAGTTAACACTGTTTTAAGCTGTACTTGCCAATAACCTCTGGAAATTAATCTAGATAAAAAGATAATATAGAAAATAACATCACTGATTTCCAATAAATTTTCTCCAGAAATACTGACTTATTTTTCCATTTCACTGCACTGTTAGAGACATTCAATAAGTTTACAGACTGCAGACATCTTTTATACCATATTAAAACCCTAAAATTATTTGAAACTCTCAGAAACACCTTACTACAGCAGTTCATTCCTTAATAAAGTTGGTATTATATGTATTGTAGTCTCAGTAGATGTTACTCTTGGAAGTAATGTTCATTGCAGTTAAGACCTCTTGCTAAATTGGTAAATTCTTATTGCTCTGACTAGAAATTGGAGCTAGAGACTTTAAAAGTGGAGATGGTGTGAATTATTTTAAAGTCACAGTGCATCTGGTCACAGGCATCTGATGAGAATGATGTCCAAATCCCTACTACAGGTCACATCTCTGAGGGAAAAAAAAGAAAAAGTACCAAAATATAATAGCTAAAGTCTGTTACAGATTAACTGATCATATGGTTATGCCTTTGGACCATTTTTATACCGCAACTTCATCTGCAATACAGCCATTCTTCAAAGAAAAAGATAAGGTAGTTACTATTGCAGAATGTCAGAGCATGTCTTCTTCTTGAGATGGCTGGATATTGAATAAGAGTGTTTAGAAACAATCCCATAACAGCTGTGACATTTTCTCTGTGGCAGGTTGCCCCACAAGGGGTTTGTCATGGGTCCTAGCTCTGTGAAAATCCAGCACAGTCATTGCTGCAAGCCCCAGCACACCAAGAGCTTGCAATGGAAATTTTCTTGGGTTTCTTAAAACGGGAATATCTTGAAAGTGTCCATTCTCTACAAATCTTCTCAATTATGACTATTTTCATTTTGGGAGAGAGGGGACTTCAGCTTTTTTTTTAAAGTATTGCTATCGGTCTTCCTCTATACAAAGCATACACTTAAAAACAACCAATTGTACTTCATACTGTATTGGGTATGAAAAATTAGGAAAATTAGGACCATTTCCCAAGGAAAATCTGAACACTGAAATCGTAACACTGAATATTGTTCACACTGGACAGGTGCTCAGTTGTATTAACCTAGACCTTACAGGAACGACCTTGCTGCACACTGCTGCACACTGTAACAGTGACTATTGTCTAATTACTGATACAGCATAATGACAGTTCTGAAGGTGCTTGAGTTGCTCCTGTCCTTCAAGAATTTACTGGGAAACACCATAAAGATCTGCAGCTAGTCTATGCCAAAGGCATTATGAAACCTGTATGCAACTCTTCAGGGATGGGCGTTTAGACAGAACTCTTAAGCTGGTTTGTATTTCTGGTCCATTTTATGTCCTGATGCTTTCTATAGGAACAATTTAGCTGATAGAATCAAGGAAAAGAGTTACAAAACTGCTGACAACACAATGCTAAGCAGCAATTCAAATAATTTAAGATGACACAGGAAGGATTAGGAGGGACTTAACCATTGAAAATTACCGAGTGTTTGTTGGCATTCAGTGTAGATGGCTACAAAATTAGCTGAGGCATTTGAAATAGCAGCTGAAGGACACAGAGATTTTGGTAAATATCCAGTTAAAAGCTAACTTTTAACAGTAATTGACTGTTACTGGGGGACCATGTAGGCTAATACTCTTTTTCTGTATGAAAAAAACCAAACTAACCAAAAAACTGACAAACAAAACAATCAGAAGAGGTATGCAATTTTTAGATGGTTTATGGCTCTATTCAAAAGTATGGATAAAATATTAAGGATGATAAAATAACAGGGAAAAAGTAAAAGCAAGAACAAAATCAATTATTGGAAATGCATTAATGATTTGAGGATTTGCTTTGTTTTTCATTAGAGTTGTGAGAAATGGTAATTCTAATGCAAAGCGACATTTCAAGGACCACAGCCTCACTGCTAACCCAGTAAAATCTTTCTTCTGGTGCTGGGATCATTTAGAAAACATTAACTGCAGAAATTAGAATCTCTTAGACAGACAAAGGCAATGAGTACCACAAGACTGATCTTTGTCTCTGACTGGTACCTAGATTAGAACTGAGATAAGAAACTAAAATTCTTGATAGAGTGTCGGTTTGTTGACTAGAAGTTGAATTTACTGTTCTAGAAAGTAAGATGTAATGGGCTGATTTGCATCCTAGGAATATAATTGCAAAAAGCAGAATTTTAGCTATGAAAAACTAGAGCAACCCTGAGGATTTCTTACCAAATATTTGCTTTCTTGGGAAATGAAGATTTTCTGTTTATTTACAGGCTGACTTGCAGGTCACCATTTTGGAGAGGCTTTTCTGTCCCAGCTGGCAAGCAATCACTACTGAGTTATGTCCTGACACTCTTAGTCTCTGCAATATAAACCTCTAGCACAGCTATTCCTCAAGAATATCCTAAATCTTGAACATTCTGTCAAATGCTCAATAGTCCTTTCAAATCTTTATGATAACCTGTAATAGATAGTAATTAAAAAAAAAATCGGAAGGTGTTAAATATGCCATTTTTTGCACCAAGAAAAGAAAAAAACACTACCATTTGAGATACTAAAGATGCCAATATATTACATAATGAATTTGGATTATTTCTTCCAATAAATTTCTATAATAGATTATGACTGTGTGTTGGTTTTAGCGGGATGATTTCTGAAGTGCCTATCCTCTAGGGAAAGTCAAACAATGTAATTTCCACAAAGTTCTCTTGTCTCACAGAATAGCAATTATGGTATAGTCAAAATCAACATAAGAGCCAAGAATATTTTCAGGGTTGATGAATATGGGCATTCATCAGATATCCAAGAAACTTTTTTAGTTCAGAGACCCATCTTGACAAGTCGAAACACACACTTATCCTGCTTATAGCCTGGTAGCTAAAATTTGCTAGCAGGAGCTCACCGAGGACTAAACCTACCCTCCAGCAGCCCCTCCTTTCTGAGGGGAACCAGAGAGGGGCTCTTGAGCTCTTTGAAGTGTCCCCTCTTCTGTTCCTGCCCAGGGGCTAAACTTACTCCTTATATGATGCTGATAAACGAGGTTTTACTTCAAGACTCGTGTAAAATCCTGATAATCCACGAGTAGAGAGTGCACATGGAGAATTCATATAATAATGACCTTTTAATAAGCTTTTAATAACCCAACATATTACATGGTAAGGAGCACTTTGCCCACTTATGCTTCTTTTCATGATAGAACTTAAAGGATTGTGGCTTACTTGGGGAACAGCATCAGCTGATGAAAACATATATTTATTTGAAATTTAAATAAACTCAGGGTTCCTTAGGGTTAATCAAGCCCTACACATTTTCAGTGTTGCAAGCATTTCTGAAAGAGAGAAGGGACATGGGGAAAGACAGTGAAGGAAGCCCTTCCAGATTCCTCTTTTCCATTGTTTGGCTTAAGCTCTTCTGGTATAAACACTGAAAAGGGCATCATGTCCAAAAACATCTGCTAGGTTCAATGCCTTCATGCCAGCAAGTTTAATGCAACCTGAAACACGATATTACAGCCAGAAGTCATACAACCTAGAATCAAATAGACTGGTACAAAGTGCATTTTAAAATTAAAAAGAACAGTTCTGAGGACAAGAACAAAAGCTTTGCCAAATTTTCGGTTTGCGTAAGAAGCAAACTGAAAATGTGGGAAACAAATGAGCAACAATGATAGGAGATTGTCGTCTGGCCCTCTTATTTATTAAGAAGCATAACAGGATGAACAGCCAAAAAGAAGCAATAGGTGACAGATTGCTGTCTTCAATATCTCTTGAATTGATCCCTAAATAATGCTGATCAAGGGAGGCTCAGGGGGGCTGTGAACTCATACAACTCAAAACCTTGACAAAGCAGATGTAATTATTACAATTTAAGTGTTTTAACTGTCCTTTTTTGTGAAATTATTCTGGTTTCCAAAATATCTGGATTTTAATAGAGACAGTTGTGAACTATCTTTAGGAATCATTATACTGCTACCACATATCTCTGTGGACATTTTTTTTTTTTCTTTTCCCTTATCTACAATACTTTTAAGGAGATTCTGAAAGATGGGATTTATTTTTTTCTGTCTCTCAAAGTCTGCACTACCTTAACATGTTCATTAACATCAATATCCTTATAGTAATTCCATTAGAGAGAAGTTTTAGATAGTAAGTTCCAAAAATTAAATTTTTATCCACAGGAAGAAGCAGGACAAATTATGTTCACTCTGCTTATAAAACATTCTTGTTTTTCCTCTCTTTTGCAAGAGGTGAATAAGAAATACAGGAAAATGAAAATGCCATCCTGAAATTCATATTGTTTGAAACAAAAGCAGTGTTTATCTTCAAAGAAGACAGCTTTGGATCCAAGCACTTTGAAACAGCAATGACCTAAAAGTATGTGTGCTTCTTAGCATACAGATTGCTCTGAATCTGAGCAATTCTGCTCAACTGTTCTGCTGGTCCAGTACAAACACTTCATTGTTAAAACCCCAAATACATCAGAAGGAGAATTCTAATTATATGTTTCATTAACTTTCAGAAAAAATAGTATGCACTGCTGACTTTTAGGTGCCATAATAAATGCTACTGGGTTCTGCTTTCCCCCCCTGAACTAATTTATTCTGTTTTGGTAAGGTCCTCTCCAGTAGGAGACGAAGATGTTTAGTGAAGAGTGGAAGGCAGGTTTATTTATGTTAGACAATTGCTGGAGAATGGCAAATGGACAGTCAATATATTTTAGTTGAGAAACTATTTAATATGAACAAGTTTCATCTGAATATTACAGCAACTGATAAAGGAGATGTTAAAAAACAGCTTTTGAAAGTTAAATGAAAAAATAAAGCACGAGTTGGGTTTTTAATCCTTTTTTTTAAAGACTTCTCACAGTTGGCAGACTTTCCCCTAGTATCTACCTCGTGAAAATGCACTGAATCAATTTTAATTAATTTCTTAAATTCTTTCAAGGAGTTACATGAATATCTGACAGAAATTTAATATGAAAAGGACTAGAAAAGTAGATTTACATTTTTCATGCACAAGCTCAGAGAGTCCAAGGCAGATAAATTTTCCTCCCTACTGCCTGTACCTGATTAGCATCAGGCACCAGTAAAATGGAGCTCTTGTTGCCAGCATCCATTAAAGACTGTCTCAGGTTCTCCCCTCTTCCACATATCATCACCCCACACCTTTTTTCCTTCCCCTAAATCAATTAACATTATGATAATTTTGTTCCTGACTCCTGTTTTTGGCTTGATGAAGCTGGCTTTCTAATCAGGAAGGGTAAACTTAAGTGCAATCAGGGATTATTAGGCAAGAAATGATTATGAGAAGTATTTAAAGATAACAACTAATGCCGTACTAGTAGAAAAAGCAAACACCCTTGAAACAAACCAAAAGAATTACTCTGTCTTTGATTTCACACACAAATAACGTAAAAAAGGGTTGAAGTGCTCCTATCTTATCTTAGAAGAGGAAACATTTTTGAGAGAGAGATTTAACCACAGAAAATCTTCATGAAATCTGATACTGTTATTTATTTTGACAGCCAACATAGAAAGCAGAGACTGGAGAGAATTGGAAACTCAAGTCCCCAATAATTTGCTGTGTTTCAGACCAAGTGTGGATGTAATTTGGTTGATGAAAAGTGAAGAACAAACTCTTGATGTGATATATGTACACTGCCCCTGTTCAGTCAATGCTGGTTGTCAGCTCTACAGCAGAACACACCCAGCAGAAAATGACAGTAAATGATGTTCTGAACATCAGGAAGAAGAGCTTTGGTTCTGTACTTGTAAGAAATTCAGAGAAAGACTTTTTCAGACAAGGTCACAAAATACTGTGTTTATAATGTGTTCAGAAGCATCGCTTCATTACTCATGGAAATGGAACAAAGAAGACACATGCATTTCTTCTGCTGCTCCCAAAATCTTTAAAAATCATTCAAATCCATGTGTTGTTTTTTGTTTTTTTCTTTTTCTAAAACAAAAGTTGCAGGTTATGAATGTGTGGGAATTTAACTTTTGGTATCGTTAGTCCCCTCTCACCCTAGAGATTGGACACACTAGTTACACCACAATTGCCATGATGTCCTACAGGATTTCAGCCACAAGAGAATATAAACACATAATGGGATATACAGATATATAAACAGCTCCTCGAGGAAAATCTGAATCTCACAAGACCTGGAAGTACAAGCTTGATTAGGTACCTACAGAAACTTTACAGAAACCAGTGAAATTAAGTTATTATGAGAATATGAATATATTCTCTAGCAAAACAGAGAATTCCACTAAAGTGGAACCACTCCACAGAAATTCACTTGTGAAAAAAAGAAGACATACAAAAATGCTTCAGTGGAGGATGAGGCTTTGACAAAGGAGGTACAACTGACATTGAAAAAGGCTTCAAGCATCAACTCTTTATTGTTCTTCAGTAGAACCTTTCATACCCTTCAACTTACATGCATTACACCTGTGTGCCCTCCCTACCCTTTTGTGATCAGTCACTACACCCCAGCATTCCATGTTCCTTTGCCTTCAATACTGTTCAGCTGTCCTACAGAGCTGTAGCCCATCAGGGATGAGGGTCAGCCTCAGCCCTATTCCCAATCATTCTGTGCTCACAAGGCTTCACTGAAAAATGTTCACATTATCATGATTTTGAAATTCCTTAAAGCCTCTTTTTAAAAATTCACAAAGAACTAGCTCCACCACTAGGACATCAACAGAAATAAAGGATGAGATAAGTTTGCCTGTTCAGGGCTTTGGGAAGGCACATTGTTTTCAGACACGTGTTAAATTGTGTGGCAGAGTTCAGTTTCCATCTTCTCCGTAGGTGCTGACTGCACATAAACTTGTGACAAACAAGCTGACAAAATGACAGCATTTCAGAGTATTTAAAGAAAGATTTCTATGTCCTTCCAGTATTTAGCTGGGTAGCTCTGAGTCCCTGGATAAAACACCTGGATTGCCCCGTGGCTGTGTAGTGACAGGAGACAGGAGTGGGTTGTTAAGTACTACAGTAGAAATGGTATCACAAATGCAGAAGGAAGGGTCTGTTTAGATTCAGCCTTGCAGCACAGAAATAACAATTTCTAGTTCCCTTGTTCTTCTCCTTCTCTGCTAGGGCCAGAGCAGTGAAGTTGTGCTGCTGCCACCTGCTCCTGCCAGGGCACCGTGGCCACCCCGCAGTGCCCCTGCCCAGCCTCCCACCCCTCCCTGCTCCCAGCAGACCTGGGGCACCTGCAGGAATTGCAAAGGGGGAACAAGCAAGGAGCTGCTCCCTCCTGAGAATAAAGCAAGCTGTGGACTATTTCTGACATACACAGAGATGAGTTTAATGTGAGTTTGGGAAGGCAGGTGCCCAGACATTAAGGGTTGACTCCATGTCCAACCACTTGGAACTGAGTTCAGATTATTCTGCATTTCCATGTTTACTTCTGATATATTTCCATTAAGTATATTTTTCATAAAACACCCACAAGGAGAAAACTAATTAGGACTTGTTTTTAGGATTACCTATTATTCTAAGTGGCAACTTAGAATAGTTAGAATAGAATATAACTTAAAAAAAAAATTCCAAAAATCTATCAGCACATTAACAGAGATTGCTCATTGCTTTGTATCTTAGCAACAGTACCTGTTTGCAAATCAAGCAATATAAACTATATAAAACCTGCAGAAGTCCAAACTCTCCACTTGAAACAAATAAATTAAAATGAAAAAAATTTGTAAAATTACTTCTTCCCACATGTAATAATGAAATTAAAAGTTTAAAGAACTTTCCTGTTCTATTTCTGAATCAGTTTTCAAGCTTCAGGATCTTAAGCATCTGTTGTATGGTTCCAAAAATTCAGGGTAAATCTAGGATCTCTGAAAAGTATTCTTTTAAGTGACTTTTAAAGTTTCAGATGCTACTTTTAAAATACTTTATCTAGGAAATTATGAAAACATAAATGGAAAAATAGTGATCATACTGACTGGAGTTATACTTTACACCTCTATCATACCAGCAAACAATTAACAACCAATGACATCTAAAAAGAATGCTAAAATCATACATCAACATATAACTTTGAATCTGAGTAATTGCATTTGTTATGGGCCCTGTGGGGAATCAGTACGAGAACTTCTTCTTCCCCATTTCAATTATAGATATAACACAAGTAAATTAAGCCAAGTCAATATTCTCAGAAGTCAATTCTATATATGCCAATGTCTGCTCAGAAGTTTGAAATAATAATTTATGCATAGCAAGGAACACAAGGGATTTGGTTTTGATCTGCTGCTGTTTGTGGTTTTCTTTTTTTTTTTATCTAGTGGGGGTTTTGCCACACATTTACATGGATTAACATTCATTTAAAGAATCTTATACTCTACTATCATTCCATGTTTGCCTCATTTTCAAAATCTTTCTTTCCTATTCATTTCTGTACTTATGCAACCTATTTATTTCTTTGAGGCATCTTGCAAACTGAGGAATATAAACCACCTTGGTGCCATTCATATTTTATGATAGTGATATTGGAATATCTGTGCTACCTTATCCTCCATTGCTTCTTTTATATGTAGTCATAAGACAATACAAACTAAAGGCAATTGCCATGGCTCCATGACGAAAACAGAGACTCAAGAATTTAATTATGCCAGAAATGTGAATATAAGCAGAAAAAGTGAGGCAATAATCTTTGTTGTCAGCAACAATTTTAGCAGTACAAGGAGGTAAGGGCAAGATTCTTGTTAGTCTGTCTAATGTCTTTTAAAGACCTTGGGGATTTTATTTGGATGCCTGCTGAAGTCTAACACAAAGAACATAGAAAAATTTCCTTTTCTAAGGTTTTTCTTCCTTACTTTAGGATTCTTGAATTTTTGATGATTTACAAAGCTGTTACCATTTGGTAGAGATAGCAATGAAATAAAGGGACAAGGTTGTGAGTTATGAAGCTTGTTTGCTGCACACTCCAGCTCTTTCAGTTATAGTTTGATGAACACCTTTTTTTTTGTAAAAAAAACCAAACAAAACAAAACAAAAAACTTGCAGATACTTGCAGCTGCTTATCCTCTGTCCAGAACTGGTCCATTCTAACACAATTTGTGTTCAATAACTGTCCTATCAAGGCCTTTACTTGCATCTGTCCCATCCTCAGAGGAGTTACCCCCCATGATTTTAAGAGGGGCTTGAGCAATCAGCTTTGCCTGGCATTGTAGAAGCAGGAAGCTCACACTGCTGTCTAACTCTCCCAGACAAATCAGCAGCAACATCAAATAATTAAAGCCCCAAGTGCAAGTACTCCATCTCATCCACCTGAATTTTACCCCCAGGAAGAAAGCAATGGGAATTTTCTCTCCATTCCAGCCATTCTCTCTGTGCCACAGTCACTGTGGCTTTCTGTCCCTGCAGGAGAAGCTCTCATTATTACAGACCTCTGTACTATTCCCTTTCTGGAATAAGAATTAGTATATTAATGTCTTGCAATGTCACCTCTCCTTTGATTTGTAAGTGTATACAAAATCACACCAAATACTAATTCATCTCTATAGCAAAGTCATTCATTTTAGATGTTAATCTTAGACAAATTCTAATAGATTGCAATCTTGAAAACAATAGTTTTCACATCTTCCCAGAAGGAATAAATTAACTGCTTGTAAATCATTAATTTGCAGCTCTCCAATGATCAAGGCTGTCACACTAATGTGATTTTAAACCAATTAGGATTTGTTCTTTTGTTCATTCATACCAGTAACAACAACAAGAGCATAGTAAGAATTGATATTAAAATATCAGCTTTCAATTGAAAGAGAAAAATTGCAGATTTCTCTACTTCATATACCATTTCCACCAGCTGCAGCATATAGACTGTTAAGTTAAAAGAGTTCATTTTAAACACAGTTGGCAAGCTGTGACAGACACACCTGACTGGTAATGAACTGTATCTAAAAACCTATAGTAGGTTTTTAGCCTGTCCTCCACTCAATCTGTATCTTTAAGATTGTTTCATTTCTCTGGTGATGTCTTATTTTATGTATCACACCATTTTTTGGATGAAACTTGTCAGGAATTGTATATTCTGCATTCTAAGCAAAGAGAACATCTATAGCCACATAATACAATAATGCTGAATTATAGCCATGTATTTGTTATTATATTCACATTCACTTCTTCTGTAGTGGTTTGTGATTCCTTAAACAGACACAATTAAGTGCTTGGGTTTTCCACAGCAGTTTCCAATATTCATCCCTCTGTGCAACTCATACAGACATTGTTTGAAGACCAAGTGGGCCTAGGGATCTTCACCATCTAGACTGAGGAACTTGACAAAATAAACATTTTTTTTTATTTATTTATTTTCCTCTTCTTTTCACCTTTAGAACCTGCAGGAAACTTAAACTGGCTTGAAAATTCACCTGATTCCTTCCACTGCTCAGCTCCACAAAGTGTTGCAGCCAAGCTTAATGCTTCGTTTGTATTCAAAACCTAATGAGAAAAATTAGTTGAAAAGTTGATGTGACATTTCTTTTAAACACTATCATAACAAGCCAGATGATACATTCACCTGCTGCTCATGCATGACAACAGTGAATTAGGAGAAGATACAGATTTGTTAATGAACATTTAATTGCCATGGGACTGAAGGTGTCATGCTTTTTATGTTGCAATATTTCTAAGGCTGTACCCATTTAATGCAAATGAGTAAGAAAGCAGTCTTGATAGATAGAGCAGGAAAAATGATGCATGTTTTATGTCCTTATTGAATTTCAATACTATTTGAGGTCTGACCCTTTCTCTGCCCCAGGTCCATGGTTGTGATGCTATTTGCCTGCTTAATTTTCAGCCTCTTTCTTGAGAACTGCTGTTCAGCAGCTTTTCCCACTGGCTGGGGATTCCTCCAGAGCCATCCTCAGGCTCTCCACTCAACACTGTCTTTGAGCTATTTTCTATGCATATGATTTTTTTTCTAACAACAGAAGAAAATTTAAAAAAAAAAAAAAAAAAAAAAAAGGCCAAACCAAAAAACCACCTAGCAACACATGTGTGTTTGAGCTACCTGCCCCAGGGCTCTCTATGGGTCCAGTCCTACCCAGCAATCAGCTGGTTATTACTTTGGGTTCTGAAGGAAGAGAAAGAAAACAAAAGCACTTTTAATCTAAACTTGTTTTCATCCCATCTTTCTGAAGAAGGCAGATATGTCTGAGGAGAGAATCCTTCTCTGACCAGTTGAGCTGCCACAATGAAGAAGGCACTCACAAAATCTTAATTAATGAGTATATAAGTCTTCAGGTTGAGAGTCGCCACTGAAACAGTGAATGACTGAGCGTAAAGCAACAGGACAAGTTCCTCAGATGCTGTAAAATCACAGTAGCACCATCTGGCACTCAGTGAGTCCCTGTGGAATTGAACTGCCTGGCTGAAAAAGGGAAAAGTGCACTCTCCTGTCCACTACTTGTTGTTAAATCCTCAAGTTTCTCATAATAGCTTTAAAAACTGCATTATGTTTTTAATCTCCCATTCCTCAGGTGCCTTGAGAGCATTTCTCTAAACTATAAATATAGTGGTATTTCTTAGCTGGCTTATCCTTAAAAGTATTTTATTCTTCTCAGAAATACACTGAGACAAATACTCTGGAGAAAACTGATAATTTAACATCAGCCAAATCATGACAGTTGGAATCATTGACAGAAAATGCTTCGGAGCATGAGGTGACATTAGACACAAACCCTTCAGTGGTAGCAAACAGGAATAATATCTTGGCAGAGGTCCCTGTCAGTCTGAAGGACAAGCAGCATTAGAAGTTCTTGTAGTTCATTGCAGAAGATTCTGACTGCTACTGCCAAAGCTTTTGTAAGAATACCCTGCTGATATCTTCTGATAGTGACAGATTAAAACCATGGCCATGGAAAGACATGGTCACAAAATCAAACATTTTGCCGTGTTAGTCACAACTATCATTCCAGTTCCCCCTCAAACCTCCCTGACCAGAGGAAATAAAAGCATATTTGCACCTCCATTTTGAACAAGAACGTAGTAGCATTCTTTAGAAAAGCCCTTTGAGGACCTCTTTCACTTGGTTATTTCCAAACTGATTTAGCCATTAACAGTGCATGTTTACTAGAATTGACTTGACATTTCTAAAGGTGTTATTTTCCTCCAAATTAACACCAGAATGGAGGCTGATAACACTCTTTCTTAGGCAAAGAAGGATCCGGCGTATCAGAAGTAAATCTGTGCTATTAAGTGTGTCAATAGATAATATTTTGTATCTGAGATTCATGGCTTGGCCCATGTGCTGTTCCCTACCATACCCAAAGCCAGATAAATAATACTTTATGATTTGGTGCAAATGAAAAGGTAATATAGTTTTATTTATTGCTAATGAAGCCACCAACACTGTTATCTTCAAAGGAAAGTTTGTGGTCAGGATCATAATTCCTGTTCTCTAGAAAAGGCTGTCTCTCTTTTACAAAGAGAAACATTGTATTAGCAGCCATAGTCTGTCAGCTGCAAAGGTGAGAGTATACACAAGATATATATCTTATGTATTATATACTGTACCTTTTAAAACATATAACATATGCACATATAAAAGAAGACAGACACGTTTCCTGCAGGATTCTTCAGTGAGTTCACCCTTTCTCGTTATTGCAGCTGGTTCAGTGCTAGAGGAAGCATTACTTGACTTTTCTTCCAGCCATGTGCCTTAAAGTTTTCCTGCTTTTCCTAGAAGGCTCCATCACTCTCTAATGGTTTATGTCCCTGAACTTCCAGATCAGATGATGCCTGAATTCCCCTCACTGAATTCAAGTGTTATCTTTCATTGCTTTAAGTGCTATATTTTTCTCATTTATCACAGCACAAGATCCTCACCTAATACTAACTCTCAGCTGGAAACACTTAGTCTTCAGTTTACCCACCTACCATTCCCGAAACTCTTCTGGCCTTTAACTCAGCAGCACAGATCAGCTTCTGTCAAATATATTCTGACAACTATCCCCAGCAATTTACAGTGACAATACAACCTGAGGGTCTCTCTCCTGTCTCAAAACAAAACAATGTTTTGCCAGCGTCATTTAGAAGCAAAATGAGGACATTCCCCCAAAATTACCAGCAAAGTTCATTCTATTCTTGACCAAAAAAATTACTTTTGATTCCCAGGCCTTCACAGCCCTGCTAGTTGAGATACAGAAACAAATTCATTCTAAACTAGGAAAAATTTATTGACATAGCCTAAATTCCAACTCAAAAGTCAGCAGCTACTCTGGAAACTATTCAAGGGCCTACAAAGGAAGTTGAGAGAACAGTGATTTAGTTCAAATAAATTATAGATTGGGCTTTGGTTCAGAAACTAGCACATGAAATTTAAATACCTCACACAGAAAGGCAGACTAATTGATTCAAATTGCTTTTGGTAGCTTACCAGCTGTGAGTAAAAGTAGTACTACCCCAATTACAGAAAGGCAAAAATCTTGTTCAGACAGGCCCAGCATTTATGAATGAGGTTTACACTCTATTGCTTGTAGGAAAGAAGTGTACCTTCAGATCATCCTTCCTCAATTATTTGCTTTTGAACTGTTACAGGACTGCTGCCTTTACACAATAATATAAATTCTTGATGAAAATTTCAAAGAACTGGGGTCATCTTTTTTTTAAAGAAACAGATCATTTGTTTAGCTCATACGGTGCCTGGCAGAGCACAGCACCTGTCCCAGTTGGGCCTTCTAGGCATGGGTGCCACACAAGGACTTTAAGTTATCGCACACATCTGCATCTTTGCAGGCTCTGGTGTTTTCCTAGGAAACAGAACGTTATAAAGAAGAGCTCTATTTTGTGTTAAAAAGTTGCATTTGATGCCACAAAATCATTATCTTTTGGTTTCATTTTCTTCCTTTTTTATGTTCATAGTGGCTCAATTACCACACTATTCATAACCTTTTCAGAGTCTAATTATATTGCCTCAGATATCCTGAGATATTTCTGGATGGGCACTTTCTACACAAACACTTCCTGCTTATTTTTATTATTACCCTTGCAGCTATGCAGTTCCAGCACACCACCAAGATTAATTAAGCAGGCACAATATTGCTGAAATCTCCTCTGGTTTGCTCTGTCTATCATCACTGAGATTTCTACAGCCAGCAAAAGACCTGCTAAAGAAATATGTGACTAATGCTGAAACAGTCCAGTTTAATGAGACCTCCTGGGAAACCACTTCTCCTTAAGTGATCAAAACTGGAACTTAAATCCCTCTGTTCAAATGGAAAGGGTAACAGGCTGCATAAATATATACAGTAGCTATCTGTGCTGATCTGTTAAGCAGCCCAATAGCTTTATATTACTTTGACTTCACACTCAAATATAAATCTTGTTCATAAGGCTTACTGTAGGTTCTGCATCTATAGAGCATAATTCTGCTATAAACTACCTGGAAGAATTTATTTCCTAATTAACTGACTAGTAATTCACTTTTCTTCTGTGACATATTAAATTCTGGTAAGCTCAACAAACCCTGTGCTACTTGATAACTGCAGTCTGTGTTTACCAATGTGATGATTACCTTTGTGTTCACAATATAACAGCACCAAAATTCATAGAGATGGTCAGAAAAGCAAAGCACAACAGCTATGCTGAGGTTACAGGAACTCTCCATACTACCTATCTAATTTCAGGCTCTGAGTCTTTAAGGGTTCCTTATGCATGAGACAGAGAGAAAAAAAAGTTCCCTGCTGTGAGTTGTCCTCTGAAAAAGCATCTGTATTCATGGAATACCAGACATGTGTACCAGCTATGTTTCTAATTTTTCTAACTGACTGTCCATGATGCCCTGTAAGGTTCCTTGTCACCCATTCCAACCTTTCCTTAGGAGGCAAGAGGCATCAGATCAGTTAAGATAATCCACTGCCTGCTTTCCTTTATGTCCTGATCTGCTCAGTTCACACGGTTTTTATGTCCTCCTGCTGCCCTCCTTGGCTGGAGTCCACTGTAGCTGCTGCTTTGAGGGGCCCTTGTCCATCACATGTCAACACTTGCCTGAACTACAGCCCAAAAGTACTTAACCTCCAAAGGATGAGGAGAAGAGGCCACCAACAGAAATGCAAAGGGAGGGGTTTTTTAAGCAAGTAAAACTTTATATCAAAAATCAGAGAAGGAAATACATCCAAACAGCAGCAGCCACTGTATTTTCTTTTCCTCTACTTCTTACTGTACCTGACTGGTTTTCTTCATTTCCTGGAGGGCGGAACATCTTTCATTTCTGCATCTTACATATTCTCCCACTCTTAATTTGTTTTTAATTAAGTTATTGCTGGGCAGAGAGTCTTCAATTTCAGCCAATTTTGACCAGGCCCCAATTACATTTTAATTTAAAATGTGAAAGAAAACAAACTACTTCATACAGAAATGCTTCTGCCTGATAATTTGGAAAATGCATATTTTTAGTGTAGAAGTCATCTTCATTAGCATATTTTAAATAAGGTTGTATAATAAGACCTCTTCCCATTTAATATGGCATTGCAGGGAAAATTGAGAGAATCCCACTGAATTTTGCTAACACAGTTTTAAGTCTTTTAGCATTAATTAAATAATGTTTGATCACAGAGAAAAAAAATGCAGTAAATTTCACAGAAAACCAGAGCTTAACTGGTTTAAGTTAAATACAGGTATAAAAAGAATGAGTTCCTCAGGGCCATACATTATTGTGAAAGAAGTACAGCTGAAGAAGTTAAACAGAGTGGGAGATGTCAAGAGGGAAGCTGGAAGCTTTCATATGCCAGGTTACAGCACAGAATGAGTGACAGCCCTTCCAGCTCTAAAAGAGACCCAACGTGACTGGAATTGTCAAGGATTTTTGATAGAGGAATGAATCTCTTGGGTGTGATTTTTTTTTCTAATATTTCCCTTTCCTTCTTTCTATCGACTAGAAAACAAACAGCACAAAATCTACACAGAAGGATAAAATAGAAAATATAGTCATGGAACTGATAGGGAGATTCCATCAGGTATTTGTTTTCTCTGAACTAATATTATTGTGGATTTGTTGATCATAAATACAGGCTGGGAAGAGGTGAAACCATCCAAGTATGGACCATTTCAGGATGTTTGTATTATTTTATTTCTCTTCCCTTTTCTTTAAAATACACACAAAGGTAAAGAGAGGTGTAACTTGTTCTGCTGCTGCTATTACTTATTCTCTTCTAGTGGAAGCCTGAACCTCCAGAATTCCATTCATGCCAATGAATCCTGACAGCTCTAATATAAATAGCTGCTCCAAGGTATTGAATGTACATTTTTCTTTCCCTGGTGAATGACTACAACCTTGTATTGTGATATTTTTATGAGAACTTTCTGAAACAAGTACCAACCTGGCAAAGCTGCTAGGAAACAGAATAATGCAGGCTTAACCTGTCCCCTTGCCCCAATATTTAGTACAGGTTCAAATATTGAGTAAGCATGGAATAGTGAGGAGAAAGGGAGATGGTGGGGGCTTGGACACCTCCTCAGAAGGAGAGGGGGTGTAAGGCTGTGTGCTACAGCAGGTAGGCCAGGCCCTGACAGGACCTGCACCAAGGCAGATGACAGCTGCTTCCCTTGGACTCCCTCTGTATCTCCAAGTCAGTGGTTCTTACTCCTGAGGCATCTTGGCGGCATCCAAGATTTGCTGTTCCCCAAATCTGTTTATACTGTTGAATAAACACAAGAATTTCAGCTTCAGCAATCTCAGAAGAGCTTGTCCCATGGTTATGCAATCACTGACAATTCCAGCAAATGACTATTGTTGTTTCCCTATCACTCTGCCTTCCTCTTCCTGCCATTGTTTTCACTCTGAGGCTCTTCATGCTTGCACTAAGGTTTTTTCCCATGTTGGAAAAGTATAAAATCAAGTTTTGTTTGTCAGCAGGCCAAACTTCTAACCATGAAAACTTGTGGTTTTGTGCCATCTTAATAATGATTTGTATCAGTATTATGGAAATGAGAATTCAGCTTTGTGTCTGTTCTATCAAGGGACACTGGGGCCCTTTTTTGAAGGCCTCAGAGCCACTCCAGCTGTAGGGCTCAGACTGGGATCAAAGCAGGAAATATAGGAAGTGTCACAACCCAAACATTGTTTCTGTTTTGAAGCAGAACCTCAGCTGTGCTGCCTAAGAGATTTTTCAGCAATCATCCCTGAGAAACGGAGCAAAACTGAAGGGGTTAATTTCCGCCATTGTTTATTTTGTCTTTTACCTAAAAAGCTCTGCTAATTCCTGAGGAATTATTTCTGACTTGAAATTAGTGAGATACATTATCACTGCACCTTGCCAGCCAAGGTAACTTAAACTGCCCCAGCTCAGGTTCCTGGAGCAGTTAAACTGAGATAGCACAGAATGCTGCAGGGACCAATTTCTCACCTAGCAGCTTCTCTTAACCCAAACAAACCACCAGGACCCAGCAGCTCGCTGGCTTCCAGTGCCCATTCAGCTGCTCAGACAGCATTGCTCCAGCAGCTGCAATGCAGGCACAACCTGAGCTTGGTGACTCAGCCAGCATTTAAAAGGGAACTCAAACCCTTCAAGTTATTCACATAGACTTTGTTGGGTTTAAATACTTCTACCTGGAAAGACAGTATGTGCCAGAGATTAATGTATATACATGAATGTATTGATGGAATGACTGGCCACTAGACCATCAACAGCAGGTTAATACACAGAATTGATTTATAAAGCTAAAGGGTTTATGATTGTTTATAACATTTGCTGAAGATATAACCAGTAAATATAAAGGATTTGAGATGCTTCTTCACTTGGGGCATAGTGCTGATTTAAAAGAGAAAATTAGAATGTAGTTTTCAATGAGTGTAGTAATCAAGGTTCATACTAAAATGATATATATAAGTATGTGTGAGAAAAGGACTAACAATTACCATTGAAGATGATTTTGATTAAATGATGATTAAGTAATTAAACATAATTATTTAAAATCTTTCCATTTCCATCTTAACATGTTTGATTAAAATGTCACATAAAATAACAAGGTCCTGTATTAAATAAAGCATTATTTCAATATTACAACCAAAGCTTGTCTCCAGAACAAAGAATAAGGAGAGGTTTATTCCATTACTTTCTGTTCTAGTGTGTCAGTTATAGATGATAATTTCTTTGAAGTAACTTTGAACTGGGGAGGAGCTGCTGTGTGTTGTTTCTTCTCTCACCATTCAGCAGGTATTCACAGAATAAGCTGACTTGGAGGGGACCCACAGTGATCCTCAAGTCCAGCTGCTGGCCCTGCACTGCACCATCCCCAAGAGTCACACTGAGACTCTTGTGCCTTGTCCAAACACCTCTCCAGCTCTGCCAGGCTGGTGCTGTGCCCTCCTCCCTGGGGAGCTGTTCAGTGCCCAGCCACCCTCTGGGTGAAGAGCCTTTTCCTGTTGTCCAGGCTATTCCTCCCCTGGCACAGCCTCAGGCCATCCCCTCAGGGTCTGTCACTGGGCAGTGGGCAGAGAAAACACCATCTGCATGGTGCAGCAGCAAATTGCTGCCTCTCTGCAGCAAAGGGGAGACAGGCTGGAGACATGGCAAGGCATCTGAATTGCTCTCCTACATTTAGACATCTAAATTTAGTTGTATGCAATCTGCTGCTGAAAGATAACATGAGGGATTCATGTGCTCTGTGCTCTGGTTGTCATGATTCATCTGAACTATTTTAGATCTCCATGTCAGGGTGGGATAAATCCAGGCCTAGAAACACTGGTTTTCTTTTGTACTTTACCACTAGAGAGGAGCCTTTATTTTGACAAATAAGAGTATTTCACCTTGCAACTTAAAATTATACAAATGAATGTTCAATAACATATTGCATACAGCTCTCTCTCTAAATATACAGTAGAAACTTCTGTAGATATAATGACTGCCAACCTCCAGTCACTTCCAGACACTTGCCATTGACAGGACAGACAGAAAATCTGATATTTTTGATCTAAATGTTTCAAAATTGAAAGAAGAAAAAAACCATTTTTCTTCCTGTTTTTTGATGAGAAATTCACCAAAACCTGTTCTGTGGGGCATAATTTTTTCCTCTAAATGATCAGCATTCTGTCTCTTCCCTTTTCCTTCCTCATAGTCTTTAAAAATTTCCTTACCAGGTGTAATGAAAGACAACAGAAGAGTCTATTATTGTTTAAATTAGTACATTAGAATATTGAAACCTCCACTTCGAACAAAAGACTAAAATTCCAGTTGTAAAAACTAATTTATCAACCATATGGAAGGGAAAGCTGAAATCTTACTGGTATATCCTAGAAAGTTTCTACTAGAGCACTTACGTAACGGTAGCACCTTTATGGGGGGGGAAGAAATGAATGCAGAGAAATATAACTGGCCTGATGATCATAGATGGGGAAGAAAATAGAAATTATATTTCAGATTTATTTTTTAGCTAAAAGCCATCCTGAAGTCTTAAAATTATATTAAGATAGTATCTCCAGTACAAAGAAGGAGTAGAGATAACACTAAAGGGACCAACCCAGAGCAAGGATGACCATACAGAAGGACCTGGGGTGATGCAATATTCAGGCTACAATGGGGCCATTCCAAAAGTGAGTTTTCCCATTTTCGGTTCATGGCTGTGACAGGGCATGTTATTGAAAACTGGGAGGTGGTTGTGGTCACAACATCTGGAGTTCTTCCAGAGTAACCTTCAGAGCTTTTAAAATGAGCACAATCATTTCTGTAAGTGCTCATTCATTTTTCATATGCCCAGTCTGTCTTCCATTCTGCATTTAAATGTATTACACTTGCACTTGCACTTTTAATGGATATCTAAGATTTTAATGGAATTTCAGTGAACTGCACTTTGTATTTCCACCAAAAAGGAATGATTCATTAGGAGCTGAAGCCAGGCTCCTTTTTTTGTTCTGGCTAGTGAGAAGACAGCCTGGAGGTATATTGTATTAATTCCCAGTATAAATGAAGTTAGATGACTGCAGAGCATAATGGTTATTTATGCCGAATAAGAAAGCAGGCATAGCAAAATGAAATGGAACAGGACAGAACAGAAAATACATTTCTACAAAATAGGGAATGAAGTAAGAGGGTAGAAAGTTACAGAAAGATTGCATACAGAAATGCATTCAAACTATAAGCATTATTTTCTTTCAGATATTGCAAACAGAATAGGATTTCGTATCATATTAATCACAGTTTTATAAATGCAACAGAAAAGCCCATACAGGTAAATGAATGATCACCTGTAGCTAACAAATGAAATAAAAGTTTTAGGTACATTGTTTAATTTGCCAATTCCAGTCACATTCCCTGCAGGAGCTGTCTGATATTCCCTACTTAGAATAAATATATTTGACTTTAAAAAGAAATGCATTTCAGAGTGTATGTCTTCAGTTTTTTGGTAGAGCAGACTTAATAACAGGTGTGTGCCTATCATGGTAGATGAGCATGCAGAACTTCAATTACAGCTATGTCAATTTTAAGCCCAAAATCTCGTTAAAAACACTATTACATTGGAAAAGCTTGATTGCATCAATGTGTAGCTATCGTTTACATTTTGGAATCCTTTACATTTTGGAATGAATTTGTTAAAGGTGACACCATTTATCTCAATTTTCTAGTTCGTCAACATGTCCCAGAACTTCTTTTTACTAACCTCAAACACTTAACATTGTATCTTAAAATCCTAATTAAAGATGTATTTTTTGCCAGCAAAGAAATGATAAAGCAATAGCTTTGATATGTAACCATCTGGAAAGCAGGTAAAAATCTCCATTAAATGATTGCACAGGACATGTATTCAGGAAGGTAAAGAGGCTTTCCCTTTCCTGAGCATGTGCAGATTAGTGGGCCAACAGCCTTTGCCTGTGTAAAGGACAACAGAAATAGAGCCCATTGAGTTCAGTAATTTTGCTAAGCAGTTTTACAGTGTCAGTCATCACACTAAGACTGGGGCTTCTACAGTGAGAATTGATTACCTTCAAGGCAACTAAGGGATAACAGAGCAAAAAGAGATGGCAGAACTTCAAGTTATTGAACAGGTAGTTTGATCTTTAAAGCTGAAAATAGAAAACATATCCATTTTCAGGTTTGTTAAAATGTAAGAAATAAGGTCAGGATAGTTTAAAACTTAACTGCCAGTCACTCAGCCAGATCAAAAATTAGGAGAGCAAGCATATGGTCTGAACTGTCCAAAGACTCCCACTCAGGGGTGTGAGTTAATCATCTTTCCCAGGAACATCAGGAAATGAAACCATTGTGACACCTAAATAGAAGCTGCTGTTCAAAGAAGGCAGGATTAGCCTGAGGTACGTGGCCAACTCATACAGGTAAAGTGGGCAAGACAGAAATCACTTTGCCAACACAGAATTTACACAACATTTTTGTACCTCCTTTAGACCATGTCTGCGGCCAAATTTCCTTTCCATCCACAACATGTAATTTCTACAATGTCCCCTAGGAATTATGCAGTGTGTGCTGGGGGATAATATCCTTACCTGCTCTAAGGATACATAGTCATGTTGGGCTTGGCTCAAAACCTCCAAAATATCTTCTTAACCCTTAAGAAAAACTGCTTGGATAATGTGAAACAGACAAATCACCAAACTACAAGAGAGCTAATGCCACGTGCCAGTAAGTTAAATGAAACACATAACTAGGTAAGGCCAAGCAGCCTGAAAGGAATAGACAGGATGCAGTGTCCTGCTCCATAGGTCTGAAATGCTGGAATTGTTTTGGTATTCCACTGTCTTATTACATTATGCTCTTTATCAACTCATTGTCCTCCTTCTATAGTAGCCATTCTCCTTTTTCTTCACACTAAGTTGAGATGTAGATTGTTGTACCCAGTTCTCTGAAACTCTCAGCCAGAGACTTCTCGCTGACTTCACTAAGGCTTGGACCAAGCCATATGAATAAATTTGAAACCAGCTCTTTCAGAGGTGTTTTTACCTCACAAGTTGCTTCTCATTTAGAAAATGGAATGATTTGATCCTGTGAATGTGTCATTTCTTTACAGAGGAATTATTACATTTGTACCCAAAATAGTTCCAAGAAAGTAATTGTTTTATATAATGCCCTTGATGATTGAACTGTGTGCTGCTGTTAACTACACTGGAAAAAAAATCCTGAATGGCAGAATTTCCTCTTTTTGTAGCAAATAGTTCAAAAGCTTCTGGATTTTACATCATAACTGTGAAACTTCCATCACCCACATGCTTGCGAAGAAGAGTGACTCACTGAGGAAATAATTCCTTTTTACTTATCAAGCATAAACACATGTTTCATAGGTATTCTTTTTTCCTACTGGAGACCCTTTCTCACATTTCACAATACTCCTATGCAAATTTTTGCACCTTCTACACAGTGCCAACCCTGCTTTTTACCAGTCTGAAGTACCTTATACAGTATATTTGTAGTCAGAGAGAATCACAAAAGAAAAATAATCACATCAGTTAAAAAATGTAAGCATATAAATAAACCACAAAGGAGATAAAAATTGTTATTAAAAGAACTGCCAATTAACAGTATTTTCACTGTTAACAGAAACAAACTCCCTGCTGCAGCCAGCAGTGGTGGCTCCCATTCATTTCTCCATACATTCTCAGGAAGTCTGGTTATTGTCCTATTGTGCTCTGCAATACTCTGAGCCCATTTCTCTGGAATCTTCCATTTATTTATTCAGATGAACACGTCTCTTATCAGAAGTTGTAACAGTTTCTCAAAAATTCTATTACCTATTGCTTGACTAAAAACTTATTGATATATTTATGATGATGGGTAAGAGAAGTGGGTGATGGACTGCCACCTTTCCAGCCACCAGTTCCGCAGAGCATCTGAGTCAGAGGGCTGGAGCTGTTCATCCAGCTGCCTCCCACTGCTGCAGATACTCTGCTCTCTTCCTTCTCAGATTCAGGATGAGAATGCCATTACAAAAAAAATTCTCAAGTTTATCAAAAGGTATAAGGACCTTCAATCTACCCACCTCAGCACAATGAATATCTCAGAAGCACAATTTTAACATAATGACATGTTCACTTGATTTTAGCCACCACTGTCTCTCAGACCCTTTTCAAACAGGTTAATTCCTGTTTAACTGTTCCCATTACGCCCTGCCTCAGTAAGAGATGTTACACACATCTGTTACCATTGATACTGAAAATACTTGAGCCACTCCACTGCACTTTGTCCAAGATCCTATTTTGTCTGTTAAGTTTTCTTTCAGGACCTATACATACAAACGCAATACTCATTGTGCATAATAATATTGATTTCTGCATCACCCGAGCCAAAGGCTTGTGAGAGACATAGGCAGATGTTAGGTTGCCAGCCCATCCCTGAGTGATCAGGCAAGAATTCATGGGCAGGAGGACAATAAGGCAGGAGCCACAGTGAATAAAACAGGCAGGAGCAGTAGTGAATGAAATAATGCATGAATACATTGGCAGCAGTGATGAAGAATCCTCTTCTACCTGAGCAACACAAATAATAAGCACATCTTTTCAGATCAAAAAGCTTTAGAGCACTGTTTCAGAGGCAGTGGTCCACTAATCTGGGAGTTCAAGAGGGAAATATTTTCATTGGCCACTGAATTAATCTCTACCTCAAATTATTCATCATATCCCAGGAAAACAGCTCTCCATTGAGGAGACATCTTCATGGGGCATAAAATGGACTGCCTGTTCACCTATATTTGCTTCCCAAATCTCATGCTGCAAAACATCTGCCTCTATTTCTCTTCTCAGCAACCTTCCATGAAAGGTTTTATTTTCTGGTACACAGATTCCTGAATGAATGACCTTGAGGAAATGGATGCAATGAAAGAATAATCCCTCCAAAAAGTCCAAACCAACCTGTAGGGATAAAACAGGTCTTTCCAGAGCAAGTTTTTCAGCTTTTCAAGTAATTTGATATTCAATGATTAATGATACAAAAAACCAAATCTGGTCCAGGTGGACAGAGAGTGTTAGACTTTTTCTGAGAAAGTGTTAGTTCATGCAAGAAAACTTATCTATGAAGCCAGGAGAACTTGAAAGTCTCTTACCATGCCAAGAACTTCTCACCCCTAGCACTAACTGGGAATTAATCAAATCATCAGTTAATTGCCTATCTTTACATTTGTTCCAAAATGCATAAATACTAGCTTAAATGTTACACAGGTAGATAGTAATACAAAAGGAATGCCATAAAGAGAATAAAGCAACCTGTCACTTGAACTCTCTTTAAATTTATCTTGTCATACATTTCCATAAAATGAGGCATTCCAAATTTGCCAAATGATCCAGGCAGCTCTCCCAATTTCTAAGCATTAATCCTAACATACCTCCCATTAAGTATTAATCTTATCACAGATTACTGCCCAATGGTACTTTATCTTGTACTTCATTTATATCAGTTAGATTCAGTGGTCTGGTCCAGAATGGACATTCTTGGGGAAAAAACTCTAATAGAACAGCCTCAGGCTTGGGGTTGTAGTTTCCCCTGCTTTTTTTTTACATACTACTTTAACATTGGAATTACTCCTTACATATCACGATCTAATATACTTAGGCAAGAATGTTTTTTCATTTGCAAATGCTTCAGAGACAGATCCTTGTTCTGTAGATGAGTTTATGGGGGTACCTGTCCCACCCAGTGACCAGCATCAACTGTGTCACCCTGGGGGAGCCCAGACGTCCCTTTAACAAGGCCTTATACTGCACTTGAAGGCTGGAGAGCCACACTTCTCTCTCCTGTGGATCATTTCCAGAAAAACTCACTTTGCTATGCAGCCAACAGGGGCAGGAAGGCTGGGCATGCCAGGCTGCAGTCGGCCTTTCTTCCTGTCAGGGCTGGTACATTCATTTTGATGGATGTTCTTTGTACAGAGATCGGGCTGCTTTTACTGCAAAGGCAAAAGGATTCACTAATTATTTTGGTTATTCCTTACCCTGCTGAGACAAATGTTATGAAGAACAAAACACAGAATGCTAATCTGGTGTGAGTTTTGAGTATTACTCAGGGAGTTCAAGCACTATGAAAAGATCTTGTGGAATCAGAAATACCGCCTGGTAATAATAATAGAAGAAGGGCCTTGTTCTCTAATTACCAGACATGAATTTGAGAAATTTGTCTTCCAAGGCACCATGACTTTGCAGTTCATTACATTCTCAATGACTCATATAATGAATATGTCCTTTTAATTGCTCTGTGTTGTCTTGACCCTTATATTAAGAGAACCATCCATTCTTTCAAAAATAGTGGTTACCCTTGTGTTCACAGGGTCCTGCCTTAATCTAAGTGGACTTGCTGCATGTAAATTCTAGCAGGTAATGAGAGTCCAAGGGAAGAGCACAGCTACAGAGAAAAATATGGGGAAAAATCCAGAGTGGGAGAGAGAATATTCTCAGAGTACAAAAGAGAAGTGACAGAAAAAAAACAAATTAAAGGAAGGTGTACATGAGCACCAGAAGGTTAGAGATTTCAATTTTTCTATTACATTTACATCACAGGTTTAGTATCACATGGTGGGGTCCTCACAATGAATCACCTGCAATAAACTGCACTGACTCTGCTTCCCATGAGAAGATATTAGAATTTGTAAACTGAACAGTCCTTCACCACTTGTCCCTAGAGTTACACATAGAACATGCAAAAGTCAACACATGAAAATCTTATAGAAGTACTTAATCTTAGGAGGGCTTTAAGTATGTTTGGAATGTGGTATTGCTGACTGAATGTCTCCAAAATAGATAGCAATAAATACTCAGTTTACACATGTGAATTTCATGTTCCCTGAGACTTTAAAAACTCCAACTAATTTTCATAGTTAGATCAGTATCAGTGTGGGTTGAACCAGTTCTGCCTTCTGTTTAAAAGCTGTTACAAACCACTGATTCATACAGATGTTTTGAATTTTCTCTATAATGGAAAATCATTTATGTACATGTTGAACAGCTGAAATTTTATTGACTTGAAAGCCCTAATAGTCTATATTGACCTTGAATTAACATAGTCAATCAAAATCTGAGATAAAGCATAAGTTACTATGTCAGCTTACTGCTTTGTGCTGGTTTCCTTTAGCACTCACTCATCTTAGGCTAAAAGGTCAAAAAGTTCTGATTGCTAAAGAACTTTGAGGAAGCTTTTCACCCTGTTAGTGTAAAAGATATTAAAAAGTTCAAAGCAAAGAGAACATGAATGTATGGAAGAGCAGCCACTAACAAGACTAAAATCTCAGAGTTAATCATAAAAGCAGAGTAAAGGAAGACTTTTTGTATTTTTGAGAGATCTTACTTAACTAGCATCACTTTCCCTAAAAAATTGTCCTTCTCACACAGACCCTAGAGAAGGCTTAGCATATACATTCACCCCAATGATTTTGTTTGGTTTTTTTCTCTCAAAAAGGAAAAGTAGGCAGAAAACTTACCAGTATTTCATCTCTTAGCTTCTGATAACTTTCCAACTTGTTAACACCAAACTAATAAAGTCCTGCTAAAGTTTGGGCTCTCTGAATACAGTTTTTTCTAGGACAGAGGACATAATAGGAGTTTTACATGTTTCATTGTCAACTCTATCCATTGCATAGAGGCTGAAGGAGCAAATTATGAAAAGGACTGTCATACTATGAAATCTCAAGAACTGTAATAAAAACCTTGAGTACTACACTTTAGAACTTTTTAATCTTTTACAAGTGTAACTACCTAGAGGTACACACAATGTGCACTTATTATAACACAAGGACAATGAAGCAAACACAAAGTTCACCAAGAATCAAAACAATTTGGTTTTATGCAAAACATGATTTATATAAAATTCTTACTCTCATGGATTAAAAGTATTCAAGCATAGTAATTAATGCTAACACTGATTCATCAACATTGCAGTAAGAGAGTGTGCAAAGATTTATGACCTTCTCCCATATTAGCAGCAAAATGTATTTCCAAAATGCAGTTTTGCACAACTCCACAAACAAACTAAAGAGCAATTTTGCTTGTGATTATATTGAATTTTTTCATTGAATGTTAATGAATTTTAAATTGTTTTTGCTAATTTTACTTTTTAATTACAGCACAATATGAATTTACTGGAGCTGATTAAAAATTGATTCACCCATTTTTCAGTTAAAGGTCTAGTCCCAAATTCCTAAATGTGAACAGGCTTATTTAAAGTGCAATTTAAACTTTGAAGTGAGAAATAATAAGAGCAATTTTGTATAGTTGTATATTTTTAAGTAGTTCTTAATATTTTTTGTATGATATATGAATACAGGTAAAAGAGAATGTTCTTTCACTAAGAATCTTGATTATTTATGACTTCCATTTTCAGGCTGCATGTTTCATGAACAAATTAGCATGGCACTACCAACACAATCTTTCCTCAGGTATTAGTGATTTCAAGCTGAGCTTCCAAGGAAAACAGAAAACAACCATATGGAGTTTATTTCTGATTACGTATGTCACTACTGAAATGGAGTGGTTACATAGAGGAAATCCTTATTACAGGAAGTACAGATCAACAAACTTGCCAGTATACCAGTATAGATCTGATGGGAGAAACCAAAGCATAATGTAGCAGCCACTGCTCTCAAAGTATTTTGAGATAGAGACAGATATATATCTAAATATCTGTTTATTTGTTTTTCTACTGAATGATTTCCAAACCATAGAAGCAAGGAACAAGAAGAATGTCAATTCTTCTCTAACTAGTATACATTGTGGTACAAATATTAACATGGTGTTATGTACAAAGCTTAAACAAAAAACTTGTATTTTAACCTCACTGAAAAGAGGCACTAGCAGTTACATAAAAAACCCCTTCAATTTAGTAACCTACAGAAATAACTTGAAAATTCCTCACTGTGGGAAATACTGCATCTTTCATTAGGTTACCTGTGCAATAAAATAGAGGAGTGGGGTACAAAGAGTAAGGACAGAATGACAGGAAACACAACCAACCCTAAGCTGGCTCACAGCCCAGTCTAGGAGGCTGGGGCACAGGGTCCCACAACTGGGTCATCCAGCAGCTTCCTCAAAACCTCTCAGGCACTCTGGAAAGGTCTGCAAAACCCAGTGTCAGAATTTGTGCCATGGATTGAGTTCCATGTGACAACAATTTTCAAAGCCCAACGTTCATTCCAAACCACACTTCATACATGTTTCTTTCTACAATATACAGCTCTACCACTGGTGTCACAGTCAAGTGCTGCTGCACATATCTGTACACACTTCTTCTTTATTGAGGCCAAATATTCAGCTTTGCAACTGCTGCTGTGCATTGTTTTTATTCACAGCTGAATGAAGGATATCTCATTGGGAGTCTGTCACTCCTTTGAGACTGAGCTTTGCAAAGAAAATGCTTTAGATATTTTTGAGGGTCTTCTCTCAAGAGATACTAATTAAGTAATTTAGACTTGAAATACACAGAGATTTCATGTCACTGATTTCCTGCCCATGTACAAACCTTCAGAATGCCAAATTTGGCAAGCAGCTGACACTGACATCACGACAAGACATTCATGAAAAAAAAAAAAAAACAACTCAAAGGAAAACAGTATAACACTATATACTGTTATATAGTGTTATATATAATAATGCTCTATATTATGGCTCCTGCTTCCAAGTGCCAGATTCTGTTTGCCTTCATTAAATAAACTTTACTATCCATAAAAGCAGAGGAAATATATGTATGTATATATAGGGAGTTATGATCAGTTTTTCCTGTAGATGGTATGATATGAGCTGTAATCTAATTGAGCATATATAAAATAAAATTTGAATTTTATACACATTTTATTCCAATATCCACAACACTGAATGTTCAAGAAATTGTCATAAATCTCAGCATTTAAGATTTTGGATACCCAGTTTCTGTTGATAATTCAGGGTTCTTTCTGTTCTGTGAAATACACTTAACAGGCAGCCAATTTGGCTTTTGTTTGGTTGGCCACATAAATTGCAAGAGATAGATGTTTTTGAGAGATTGGTTCTACTCATAATCACTACTCATATGCACTCTCATAAGTGGCAAAGAAACACATGGATAGTCACCAGGATGCTTCCTGCTGTGGTGAATCTCGTCTGTTCACAGTGCATGGTGTGTTTATATCAGATCAAATACGTAACCAACACTTTCAAATTTATGAGCACTTATTTTTTTTTACTTTAGGCTTTTGGAGGAACCTACCATTCAAAATTCCTTAGAACTGTCCCAAAACACTTTTGGAAAACATTTAATTTATGTGGACTTCAGAGTGTCTGCCAGTAATTACATTTCTCTATCTGCATGCCTGATAAATTCTCCTGACTGCAATTTACAAATGGTCCATCTACAAAGGAGTTTCTACCAAAGTCTCTGCAAGAAATGCCCATTTGGTGACTGCAGTGAAGTGGGAGATAACTATCCAGCCAGGCTCGTGGGTACATCTAATCCTGTATGTGTATACACACATAGATTCACACACATACATATTTATGGATTTTGTGTATGTGTATACATATATACCACTGGCCAGCAGAGTGGAGTTTGGAACTGGGAAAGCACCAATGTGAACATGAATCTGTGGATTCACCACAGGTTTTTTATTACTCTTATACTATTTAGAATTTATTCGAGCAAGTTTCCAAAAACACCTATGGAATTTTGTATCCATTGTACTCACTTGACATTCATTGGGGTTGAGGGGATTAAGTCCATCAAGCTCCATGGAAAAATCCCTCTGCCAGGATTCATACAAGGCTGCTCTTCTAAAGAAATCCCAGTGGAGAACTTAATAATATCTTGGCCAAGGGGTAAATCTCTTCCAAGTTCCACAGCAGCTCAGGCATACCAATGGGACTAAAGCATGATATAGGGTCTGGTTTTCAGTGAACACTAGACACAGCTCCACAAATTTAAAAATATAATGAAATCAGCTTTCCATATACCTTGGCATGCTCCTTTTATATAGTTAGCTAATGGAAAACAATCATGGTAACAACCTGCACATTTATTAATTATACATTCCAGAGAAAAAAAATATTTTAATATGATGCCATTTGAAACCCAGTTAGGATTTGAAATCTTAAGAGATATAATGATATACTGGAACAATCTTGATTGCAGAGTTAATTAGAGAGCAAGTAGTTTATTTTTTATTAAAAATTAATAATTCATGCAACTTAATTGTTAGATAATGATAATTTTGTCTGCTATATGTACTTAAAAATTATAAAAACTTCATGCTTTACAGATACGATTTCAAGCATTCATTTTATTTAAAATATATGCCAAAGGGTTGCTGTTAAAGCAGCTGTCAAAAATCTAATGCAAATGAAAATATTGCTAATCTAAAGCAAAACACAAACACAATCCTAATAACTTGCTAAGGCTTCTATTTCTTGCTGTATCATGGAAAGCCACAAATAATTCTTTTGATTTAAGGATCAGAATAAACCAGGACCATAAGCAGTCAGGAAATTCAGACAGGCCAGTAATCTCAATGAAGCTGAAGACTCAAGACAGGAGCTCATGAGCTTCCTTCAGATTTAATTATGTATATCCTTTTCTTCATACCCATGTCAATAAATGGGAAAATTATTTCTGTTAGCTAAATATCCCATTTAAGCAGAAATGCAATCATTATGGTAGGTAAATACTGTGTGCATGCTGTAACTCAATTTTCTCAGTACTGTTTAGATGTGTTCAGTGCTTAAACATGATGGAAGGAAAGGTTGTCTGTAATCCACAAATTGTATCAACTTGTTAGCCTGTATTTTTCTGGTTTTAATTTCACAAGAAAACAATTTCTCAATTTAAGTTTATGACAAAAGCACTTTCTTTCAGAACACCTTTCCCCTTTTCTCTCTTATTTCACTATACCACTCACCTAGAAAGAATTTTTTACAAGAGCCTCTCTGTGCTCTGTGAGTGGAACCCCATATGACTCTAACACTGCCTGCTGAGTTTACAGTACATACCAAGACAAAAGCTGGGCACTGGAATTACCAGGGAACATCACAGTCTCTCCTGAATGAGAATTAAATGGCAATAAAGCAGATATGCTGACAATAGACACCCAGCAGCATCATAATCAGGATCAGGGTGCCATGCTGGACATACTACATCCCATATTGTCTAAACATGATCAGCACTAGAAACAATGCAGAATTTATATCTACCCTCTGAGAAGCACTTAATGGAATTTCCAACAGGGATAACATAGAATAATTTGGGTGGGAAGAACCTCTGAAAGTCAACTAGTCCAACTCCCCTGCAAAGTGGGGTTTTTAACCAGATCAGGGTCTCAGAGCCACATCCAACCTGATCTTCAGTGTTTCCAGGGATGGAGCAGCCACCACCTATCTGGTCATCCTGTCCCAGTTTTGACATCTTCATGATTAAAAATTTGTTTCTTATATCAGTATCCAATGACAGGACAACAGAAAAAGCACACAAATGGAAATGCAAAAAAGTCTAGTTAAACATAAGGGAGGGTCTTACTGTAAAACTGATCAGAGACCACAAAGAACAGAGCGCAGGCTGCCCAGAGAGGCTGTGGCTTCTCCCACTGGTGATGTTCCCAACCCAAAAGGACACAGTCATGGGCAACCTGCTTAATTGATTTTGCCTTGAACAGGGATTTCAATAAGATAATCTTCAGGGGTCCCTGCCAAACTCAGCCCTCTTGGATTCCATGGTCCTAAGTGTTTTTCTCATCTTTGTAACTCCAGCCAGCCTTTTGGCTCTCATACTTCCTTGGAGCATAAATATTCAGGGACATAGCTCAGTTGAGGTTTACGTTGTATCTTCAAAATTACAGAACTTTCCTTGCTGTTCATACCCTATATTTTCTAAGATGATTAATGTCTTTGTTGAAGTCAAGCAATATTGCATTTGTCACACTGTCATGCACTAAGTAACTATTTTATATCAGTGATGTTCACTGCAGAAAGTGCTAGGTTGTCTACTTTTTCTGAACTGGAACAGAATAGAAAAGCACATATTTGCAAGATAAAAAATATGTTAATAGAGGCCTGTTTATGACAATACATAGTATAACTGATGATTAAATAAGCCTGCACATACAGTAAATGAAAATTATACACAAAATCAAAATTCATGCATGTATCTGTAAAGATAAACTCAGCACTGTGTAAGTCAAGGGATGTTTTTCTTTTCCTTTGGAAAATGTCTACTTCACTTTCCATGATAACATAATGTAACTAAAAGCAGCACTAAAAGCAGTGCTGTTCTGAGAGGCCAAGGAGGCAGGAACAAACTTAATGCAGCAGTCTAAAAACCATGACTAAAAGCTTCCTCTTCCCTCCCACCACCACCACTTAAATTCAGTTAGTACAAGGTGTAGTCTCACATCATGTAATACTGTTATGCATGAACAGTCTCTCCCTTCTTTTTGTTTCAATAAATACAGAACATGCTTCTGAACACTGCCCTTTGCTATTGAAGTCAGAAGTTAAGACAGCAAATAGAAGATTTATGGCAACAATTTTACATTGGGATCAGTAACTTCTTACAGAGATTTGAATCACAAATTTTCTCAAATCATATTTGGTTACCAGTTCTAGATTGTAATAATGAGGAGAAAAACACATGTAAGCATAAAATCCAACAGCTTGGGCATGCTGTACGAAGGAAATGAGTCAAATGATGGCTCAACCTGCCCAATGCTTGGGAAACCTATACATAAATGCAAGAAGTGTGGATAATAAACAAGAGAGGCTGAAGAGGAATACTTTAAAATGAGCATTTAATGACTAGCAGTACAGAACCTTAGTAAATTAGACATGTTACTGCATTAAAAGAGGTCACCATGTTCATGCATGACACTTGAGATCCAAATTTGGGAAATTACCCTTGCTGAAAGTCTGGAAACATGCTAATGCCCACTGCAGATGACTAAACCATGAAAATGCAGTGGAAAGAACTTTTGTGAACAAATACCACAACTACCAAGGCACAATACTAGCTATTAATTTGCATTACCCAGAAAACCTTTTAAACCAGAATGAATACAGTACAACATGGATTAATCTGTAAAACACAGTGCTGATAGGTTTTAGAGATGCATATGCACATCCAGAAGGCAGAAAAAAGTCTGTGCAAAGGCTGTTGTATACTTAATCAACAAGAAAGGAAGAGAAACACAGTTTGGATGGAAATGACCATGGTAAGGTAAGGGCTAATGAAACTTGGGAAAGAAAGGGGGCTGGATAGTGGAACAGATAGACTTAAAGGAATGAAAGTTCAATAGATTCAGCAAATTCTTTGGGAAAGCAAGCAATGACTGGAAAAAATTATGAAGAGTGGCAGTTCCACAAAAATTACCTATCCCAATATAGAAGTTGAAAATATCTACATCAGAAGCTCCTCACCAGTGTCAAGACAAAGCAGGAAGCACAGACAAAGTGGAAATAGGTTATACTAAAAATATAGCAGGAGTATGTAAAAGAAAATTAGAAATGTCAAAGCATAAGATGGAGAGAAGCCAGCCAAGAATTCAAAGACAACAAGAGATCATTGCAGATGTCAGGGTAGAGAATTATGTGGCAGTCTAGTACTGACAGTAGAAGGAAAGCTTTCAGAATGCCAGGACAGCTCACATGCTGAAAGGTATTCTTGCTTTAAAATGTTAACTGCAAGCAGGTGGGTAGAACAACTGACACCAGAGAAAAGAGTCGGGAATAAAGAAAAAAAGGATTAAAACAAGCAACTCGTACTGACTGATGAGCTCGTGAACTAGCTGCAACAAATCAGATATATTAAAACTCATTAGGTATCTATGAGGAGCTGCAAAGCCAAAAATGTAATTTGCAGTATCTGCCATTAAAAGGAATATAGGAACCATAAACCACAGGTCTAGAAGCATACATGAATTATTAAACTTCCCTTCACCCCCAAACTGGTAACAAATAACAAGGAATCTGAAAAACACAGTTATGCCAAGAACTGGTATGTCTCAGTCCAGGACATATCATGTCAAACTAATTTTCTAATTTTCTTCTCCAACAGAACAACAGGTCTTTTAAGGAAGAATAACTATATATCAATTTTTGTAGAGCTTTTCACACAACATATTCTATTAGGTGAACCAGGGAAGTATGATCATCAGAAAAGCAATGAAGAATACGTACAAAATGTTTGGGGTAACTAGGCTTATGGAATTATTAATAGTGGTTTACTATGAAATGGGGAAAGTTACTCACCAAAGTTACAGAGGCTGATTCATAGGTGTGTTCTATTCAGTATTTTTGTTATTAACCTTAAGAAAGGAAGAGAGAGTACATTTATTAAATATGCACCTCCCACCAAAATAATACATGTCCCATGTACATGGGGGCAGAGGTCTAGAATTCACAATGGTCCTGACAAACAGAGAAAAAAAAAAATCTGGCACTAAATTGGTAAAGATTAATAACAGACTTAAATTCCTTCCTAAGTGAAGCAGGAGGCAGGAATGTCATACCATTACAAACATATAATAAAATTAATGTTATAAATGTTTGTGCCCATTTATTAAGTATATATAACATAAAAACAAACCACAGTGCATATGCATAAAAACATGCATACACCCAATAAGTAATGAGAAAAATCCCTGTCACAATGGTTTCCTAGTGACCTTGGGCGAGGCTTCAGCAAGTATTGCCTCTGTGAAATAAATGAAGCTGTCAACTGTGCTTTAGCAAAGACATGGACAAACTGAGGTAGATAATCAGAGATTTAGGAAGCATAACAAAAGAAAGAGCAAAAGAGCAGGGAATGCTTCAATTTGATAGTTACAGCAGATAAGTGAAAGACCAAAGGGCTTAAACTACACTAACACACCAGTTTAGAGACACAGAAAAATCTCTGGCACTAAGGAAGAAACAGTGAAATTAATTGCCTGGGGTAGCCATGGCATAGTTATCACTGGAGGATTTTATAAACAATTATGCAAACATTTGTCAGGAGATACACAGCTGTAATTTATTCTGCCTTGAGGGTCTTGCTGACTTCTTTTTCCAACATTCTGCCATCCAGAATAGTCATTAATTTAGCAGATAAGGTACACAAAATAAAGGTGTTCTGGTATTAAGTTTCTGCTCCTACCTAGACAAGTAAATATTTAACAAGAGCTTTGGCCCCTGACTTGAATGCTGATCATCTCATCTGACACAGATGCTCCAACTCCAGAATTACCATTGCACTGGGAATCTCAGGTGTTCTCTCATTTGCCTACCTGCAGGAAATTTCTGCATCCAAAACACAGCACTGATATGAATTTTGTGCACATTCTTGTAGTTAATGACTTTTCCACAGTTAGAACTATTCAGGCTGTGATTCTTTCCTAATTGACTTTATGCAGCTTCCTGCATTCATTTGAACCTCTTGGGATGAGGGAAACATCTCAATTGGTATACTCAGAGTTTAGCCAATTTTCTTGGACTTTACACACTAACTCTGATATAGCTACACATAGGTGGGACAAATCCCCAAATTCAAAAACTGCTTACTTACATTACCTTGCAAAATTAGGAGCGTCACAGTCTGACCTTTAACATTTTTAGCTTCCATTTCAGCTCTCATCCAACAGAGATGATAGCTTGACACCTTAAAGTTATTTTATGCATATTCTGATTGTATTAACTATTTTTAGCTGTCTCTTTTAACTGAAGTGTGTGAGTAAGCACATTTTGCCAAACTGCAAAGTTCAGCAATGCTTTTAAAGGCATGAGCTCCTTTGAGGTTTAATGCAGTCTTTTCCCAAGTAATATGAGTTCAAACCAAACTCCAAAATATTATAATTTCACTTTTGTGTTCTCAAGGCAACAAAGTACATAAAAAACAACCTAACCCCAAACCCCTCATTACTTCAAACAAGCCTCTTCTATTATTAATGTGATGTAAAACTTTTCCCTGAACACCACATTCTGAGCATACCTAGCAATGTCATTCCACCCTTTAGCTAAGAGCACATGCCTTTGAAAGGAAGCAGAGGCCTAGAGGCTTCCATTATTTTAAGTTCTCTGGGAATGGCAGCATTGCAAGCTCTGTAATGTCTGCTGTGTGCAGGCCAGGCCTTGCTGCTCTGGATCCTGCAGATGAACCCCTGAGCCCAGAATTCCCAGAACAGGCTGCTCCTCTTTCCTGCTGCAAAGTGGGTGCCATGAACAGGCTTGCTGAGGGACAGGATATGGAGGCTGATAGAGGGAGGAGAGTGGGATTATTCCAGAGTGATGAGGAAAGACAAATCCAGCACATGAAGTGACTGATGCTAATGAAACCACTAAAATGTAATTACTGCCTGTGCAGGGGGTTTAGTAAGGAGTGATGAAGGGAACAACTTGTGGCACCGACAAATCAGTGGTAATATGGGAACACCAAAATTCCTATACTATAGAATTTTACTATAGTAATTCTACATAAGAAAATCATTAAGTGAATACAGAGAAAACTTCACTATTTCTTTAAAAGGGATTTTTTCAAGGAGAATGTAGACAGATTCAAATACGAAAACAAACGAAATTTTATCTTGAGGTTCTCTGTTTAGCGGTCTAAATCAGAAAATTAATGGGAGCCTTGAAAGAATGATTCTGCAATTCAATCAGTCCTGAGATAAACTTTTAATTATAAATGAAACATAGGACAATCTTCCTTGAAAATATAAAACAAAGTAAAGTTCCCTTCTTCTGTAGAACTATAAACATTGTAAAGATACTACAGGATTATTTTTTCATACTTCATATTGTGATGAAAACAATTGTAGAAACTTGACATAGTTTTCAAAGTAACTCCTTACTGATTAATCTTACAAAGAAGCTGTCATCTATATATGCTGTAAATAGCTGCAGCCAGCAGATAAAATGCAACTTTACAATACATGTAACTCAAAGTAGCATCTTAATTAATTGGGTATCTCTTTTCATCACACATACAATCAAAATTTAAAACTATATGCTTTGTGTTTTTATCTAAAATTTGATAATGGCAAATCATATAATATAGAAAATATGTAATTTATGCAGGCATGCAACACAAAGACAATTAGAAACACCCCAGTTTGATTTCACACAGCATAATTTTGCCTCCTTAGGCAGTGATTATTTTTTAGTGGTTTCATTAGCTTCAGTCATAAGAGTTGATTTTGATTTTTTTAGATTATTCTTTGACAGAGGACTCACAACTGACACCAAGAATGGTTTGAAGCTTCATCACTTTCTTATTCCCCAGTCCGACCTTTTACACCTTCTCACATGCGTAACACCCGTGTCCTGTTACCCTCTTGTGACTGGTCAATACACATCAATATTCCATGCTTCTTCTTCCTTCAGTGCTGCTCACCTGCCTTTCACAGCTGCAACTTATCAGGGGCAACTTATTTCTATTCTTTTAAAATCCATTCTCCCACAATTCAAAATTTCCCTTAAGCAGAAGTACTTTTTTATTTCTCTTCACATCTCTGGGTTATTAAACATCTTATTCTTCCTTAGTTATATTATTTTTTTTCCCTCCAAAAGCATTTTTACTGGCACAATTCACTGCTTTCCCCTGATCAGTGACAAGGAAGGACTGTGCTATGCCCTGTGACCAGGGCACAGGCAGTGGCAGCAGGCACTGGGGCAGCCAGGATGTGCTGCAGCAGCACTGTGACAGCACCGGGGTTCTCTGGCCTTGCCCCTGTGTGCATCTTCCTGGTGGAAATATGGTCAAATGTCACTGTTCCAGCTTGCCTCTGCTCCCTCATCCTCTGTCCCTGCACACAGAGCCCCTGTGGAGAGGCAGAGAGGCCAAACCAGACTGGCAGGACCAGCCTGTGCCCGCTGCCCTTCCCTGAGAGGCAGCACCAGACACTGAAATTCCTCGTGGTGCTTTATGGCCCAGATAAGGAGTATTGTGTTTCCAATAGAAATGCTACTCCAACAGTATTTGAAGCTATAAATAAAAGAATATGAATATATCCTACAACATTAACACAAAGAGAAAGGCTTTATTTGTTGTAATGACACACCTCTGATCAGCATTTTAACACCTCATGGCTGTGAATTTCTTTACGTAAAAATAAAAGAGCATCATTTCAAGCAAACGTGTGCAGAAAACTCTTCAATTTATGTTACTGTCTGCAAAAATATTGCTTTAGAAAAGCTCTTCATCTTCCTGGAAATTCTTTATGACATTATTCTATAATTATCTGAGATGTAAACATTAAAGAAAGGACTAATTAATTAGAAAGCCTTTTGTGCTAGACACCTGATGTCTAGAAAAATTAGTATTTGTTCTTTAGAAGGTCTAGAAGGGAATGGATGAAAGAAGTAATTTGAATTAGCTGTGGATAGCTCACATTAGTGGATAATTAATTTTCTTCATATTTTGCCCTAGATTTCATTAGGCAACAGTTGTAAACATGTCTATGCTAGTGAAAGAATGTCAGAATTCAGTTTAGGTTACGACTCCTCAGAAAAAAAGTAATGCAACGGCAAGAATAATCAGCAATCAAAACTAGAAAGAAACTTATTGAGAATTCATACCCATATTTTGTAGCTGTTTAAATAACTTCTACTGGAAGGTAAGGGAATAAGACCCTCATCTCTGAAGGTAACTTAAGACCTATGGGACTACAAACAGCAAAGGCAATATTCTGGTAACTTAACCTGATAGCTATGATAATGAAATAACAGGAGTAATAGTCTTAAAACACAGGATAGCACGACATCTTCTTTATTTATGTATTTTTACTTTTAGTGTTTAATGTAAGAATTTATAACACCAGGACATTTCTGCACTTGAGGGTTGGTTTTTTTTTCATTTTCTCCTTATGTGCAGAGAATAAAATTTTGTCTAACAAAAATTTCACAATATTGCACAGAATATTTGTAATATACATGCTTAATTTTTATCTTGAAGACAGGCACTATGAGGGATATATTCTGATTGTGACAAAAGCTGAAAATGGGGTTGCCAGGACATATCTTGCGGGAAAAATGTAATTAACATATATTCTACCCAAGCAGTAATTTGGTGAGTAATAGCTGGGATATAGCACTACTGATAACTCAGATTTAATTCAAATTTGTCTACTGCCAACACTAGCAAAACTCCTGCCCTCATTTAGCTGCCATCCTCAGAAATCACCTTAATGTGCAAACTAGACAGATGAAAGCCTGCACTGTGCAAGTTTAACTGATCCAGTGTGGAGATGGGGATGAAGGACCAAGGAGGAGCTCTATTGTTGCTTACACCAATGAGGAGATAGAAAAAGAAATGGTAAAGCATTTACTGATCAATCATTGTATAAAATTAAGTGCTGTAAAATTTTCTTGGGATAAATGCAAAGGATTTGCTTCACTTGAGCTCAGAGGATGCAATTAAAGTCACTGGGGTAGACTTATGCTTATACTCAAAGACTTTCTGGCTCAAAGCCTCCAGATCATTTTTATGAATGCCTTGGGCCTCCACATCCTGAAGAAGTGTTTTTTGCAGATTACCTTGTCTCACACCAGCCATCCAAACAAACACTACTGCTAGTGTTTTCAAATGCCTGTTAAGGTTCAGTACAGTATTGACTAGAGTCAGTTTCACATCTGGGATTCTACTGCTCATTGGTTTGAAAGAATTGTGTTCAAAAAGTCTCAGACATCTACTACTATGAAAACATCCAAGGCTGCAAAACAGAACTTACTTGAAAACATTTAATTCACTAACAGTTGCATTAGAAAAGCAGACTTCCTATACAAAAAAATTAGACTGACTCAAAGAAAGATAAGCAAGAAGATTTACTTTGAAAGAAAATTATTCTTACGAATCTGAAGGACAGGGGAAGTTCTGCAGATTTCTGCAGATATGTAGAAATTATTTTAAAAGAACTACAATGTCTTCTTGCAGGATAATTATGCTGACATTGGAACAGCAAGTGTAGCTCTCTGTGCCTACACAACATCTGTCTCAGGCACTGAAATAACCATATTGAAAACAACAGAATGCATCTGCCCTCAGAAATAAAATCAAAACCAAACTATTTACAATATTGTCTACTTCACCTAATCAAACTCAAATAAAAATGTGATTTCAGCTTAACTGATCTTCATTTTACTGTGGTTTCAGTAAAATTGTGCAGACCTTATAGTCTAATGAAATAAACCACTGAACAGCTGTTAACAATGACACTTCAGTTTTCTCAGCACACCATATTATAAAAAAAGATAGAACAGGTAATCAGGATAGTTTATTAGAAAACTGAGTTTAGTGAAAATAGAGATACTTTTTAAATGCCAATATAATTTACTATGCAAAGTAAGGTCTAGAATTACTAACATGACACTACTTCCAGTGAAATCTGGTCTAAGACTTTCACAGAGTTTATTAAGTCACCTTTAAGCTACAGGAGAAAGACACAGGGTAGATTACTAGGAGAAACAGGGCTGCAAAGCCACACTGCTGCTGTGAATCGTTTTGACCTGGTCTAGACAAACTCTCTCACTCAATGAAAAACTTTTTGACATAACTCTTGGAACTTACACAGATCTTCCCAAATTTCAGCCAGACATTTTATGCCAACAAAAAGGAAGTTCTCAGATTTGTATGCTTGTTTTAATGATGCTTCTGTGATTTAAACCTGATATTAATTGGTTTCATTTTTCTTGAGCAGAACCTTAAGGCCAGTACAAATTCTTCAGAATTAAATTAATCCTCTTACTTAAATGTCTTGCAAATATTTAAGGGAAATATGTTGTTGTCTTTTGGGAGAGGGGATAGAAAATGTGTTGATAGCAAATGTGTTTTCCACTCTGTAGTTTATTTTCAGTTCTTTCTGCAGGCTACAGTTCTGACTAATTTGGTTGAAGATAATTGACAACAACCAGATTTAAAGGGTAAGCCTCTAACTTACATACACGTGTGTGTGTATGTATATATATATATACACACACATATATATAAAACATGCAAATCATTTAATCTACTCTAATACATAATTTTTAAAGTGATTTGGATTAAAAAAAAAAGGCCATTTGGCCTAGAAAAACAAAACATTAAAATGGTCAATGTTCTTGATCACTTTTTTCAGAACACAAAGTTTTCACATCAAAATAAATATGTTTGGATGAAATACATTTTCCTTTGATGGACAAATTACATTTCCATTTTCATATTTCCCTTTAATTTTTAACCAGCAGTGCATTTGTCATAGATAACTTTGGCATTGTTTATCCTTTTTTTAATTATAGCACCTTTATTTGGCATATTTGTCATTATTACTTGAGATATTTTTTCAGCTTCCAGAATATTTTGTTCACAACATTCCATGAAATGCAAATTTATTTTTATGGCTTTGTCTGTGCATCAGTAGACACTTGCGATACATATTGACCTTCATTGATATAAGACATTTTTTACTAAGAGATGAAGATTTTTTGTGATGATTCTAATTCTTCATTCATCATTCCTTGGTAGGCCATAACCATTTTGTCTTCTTCACGATGCCATTTCATTTTTCTTTCTTTATAAGCACTGGTGTTGACATCCAACTGAGACTGAAAATCCTATATAGTTAATTCCAGTGAGTTAGTTTTGATTAAATTTTGGACTTCACCATATGCAATGAGAAAATGAACTGCATTTCAGCTGGGACTTCCAGAGAAATCCAAAGGAATTAGGTACTCATATTACTCAGTTTTATGACTCGCTTGCCACCACCAGTGTTTATCACTGTCAGCACTTTGAGCCTCGCCCAGATGACATTCAGAGGGCCTGTAGGGATTCGCAGAGGTTTCAGTCGATCAGGAGAGGCTCCGGAGCGTCCCCCACCCTGCAGCACCGAGCCTCTCCCTCCGGCAGGGCGGGCACGGACCCGCTGCGCTCCCGCCCGGAGCCGGGGCTGCCCGGCACGACGGGCTCCAGCAGGCAAGGCCTGGCCCTCAAAACTGCCCGGGAATTGGCCAGGCAGGTAAAAGCGGCTGCAGAGCACCCCGGGTTTCCTGGGCCCGCTGACGGCCCGATGCCCGCCGCGGCCGCTGGGCAGCGCGCTGACGAGCGAGCCAGCACCTCGTGCCTGCAGGTGCCAGGGATGCGCCGAAACTGCAGCGCGGCTGCTATGGCTACAGCAAGCTCCCAGAGGATGGCTGCATTTAGCCGGCACTTCCCAAACCCAGAATACTAATGAAATGGAAGAGTCCATCCATCTGCACTGCAATTCAAAGGTGCGTCTTACAAATCTGAAATATTTGCACTTAGCCAGCTGCAAATACAATCATTTCTCAATTATTAAAAAAAAAAAAACAAACAACCAAACCCAACAACCCTACTGTCTTTGCAGAAACCTTTTCTCTCTCTTTGCCCTATAACTAGTTTTCATTTTTATGCAATTTTTTAAAAAAAAGTTTAAATTTTGTGGCCTAATAGAAATAAGTATCCGTTTTCCTAAAATTATAATTAAGCAAACAAAGCTAATAAGGATTTTAATAAGGATTTCACATTAGCTATATGCCAACTTCCTCTGGGGTTAGAAAATACAAAACTGGATTCAAATTAATTTTTCCTCTTTTGGCTTAAGCATCACTGGCCTTTGGAATACAGTTTACAGAATCTCATGTTACTGAAATTGTGACAGCCACTTAATAATTATCTAACAAAAAAGACTTCCACTTTAATCAGATTTAATTCTGATCTTAGGCCATAAGGTGAGGCATTGCCAGTGCAAATGCTGCCTCCACAGATGTAATGCAGGACAAATTGAACCCTGCTCCAGTCTCATGAGACAGCACTTTAAACAATTCTCATAAAAGGCACCCTTCCTGATAAAGGACTCCTGAAGTTCACACAACATCCATAGACAGGTGAGATTCATGAACACTGGGATGATGAAACCACCTTATCAGTACATCCAAAAAGTCTGCAAGATATACATTAAATTATGGAGGTGGTCAAGTATGCATTTCCATGCCAGATTTTTTTTGAAGCATATTCCCAGACATTTCTCTTTTACTCGGTTTTCACATGTGTATAAATCATTGCAGCATTTCCCACAGTTCACATATCAGGACATAATCTGAAAACAGTTTTAATCCTATAAAATTTTAAATACCTCCTGTTCACATATATAACTAATCACTGGAAGAGAAGCTTCCATCACTTTCCCTTCACTTAACATTGGATCAGATTTTCAACCACTGTTATCAACACATGCATAGCTTCCTAGTTATATATAGAAAAAAGGGTCTCCCCATCAAAACAGACTGTTGACAGAAAGATGAATCCTAGTTTTTAAAACATCACATGCATTAGGGAGACTTCAGCAAGCTTGTGCAACATCTTGAGCAACCTCCATTTAGATTTACAGTCTGTATTGATTAACATAACCAAGAGAAACCATGCACTGTGTAAAGAGAGGTATCTGGAGAAAGCAAGAGTTATGTTTTGAAGTATTTTCTACTCTGTTTTCATGAAGAGTTGAATGAATTGATTATACTGGATTGTTGAGGCAAGGAGAAAAATACAGAGCAAGAAAAAACAGTGACCTGTAAATAATCTATTACATAGGCAGCTTCTGAAAAAAGGGGCTTTACAGTTTGGTATTTGTCAAAATCCACTGTGCAAAGATTATTAAAGTGCATAATCCTAAAATCTCTTAGTGTCTAACAAAGCAGAGTGTTCATGATTGTTAATATCACCCCCAAATCCTACAAATACTGTGTGCAGGGTATACTTTAAATCATAAATAATGCTTAAAGTTGGCCAAAGACATAAGTGAAGGTGTACAGCATGAGAAGCACTAGTCAGTGGACTCTGTCTTGAGCTATAAGACTGATGGTGAGGTGGAGGGATGGAGGTGTAGAAGGTGAAGATAACTCCCTGCAGATATTCAGGATCTTCTGAATGTGTCTATGTTGAAGAATTTTTCACAGCCCAACTTCACAGAGCTCAGCAAGAGAGTAGAATAATTGGCTTTGCTGATAAATAAAAGCTCTTTTGGTGTTTCCTATCAAGGTGCACATATAATGAAATTAATGGAAGTCTTCCTCTAAATTCAGTAAAGAACAGACAACTGTTTTAAAGCTTTTTCTAAACACCTGTCCCTTTTAAGAAAACATTCCTTTTTTTATTTTATCCAAACTGATGAGTATCATGAAACAACAAACTAACTTCTAATCACACAGTCTCTGGTGCAGTGACACCTGCTATGGCATTTTCCCAACAGCAGTGCAGATGCCTCTACATTTTAACTGTTCTTGAGGAGCTTGGTGACAAACTTTAGGGGGAAAAGCGATGGGTAAAAACTCATATCCCTAACAAGAAAGGTCCTCCTGCAAGTCTCTGTTAGCTCTTCTCAGAGGTAGCCAGTGACACTAATCTGCCTCAAGTCAAATTAAGTGCATAAAACAGTTTAAGTAGGTATCTTGAGTTAATTCAGGTGGATGAAGAAAAAAGTGTCCTTTCCAACTTGCTATTATCCCATTGTACAGACAGACCTAACCAAGGTTCCCCTCTCAATCCAAAAGTGCCAGCCTACACTTTAGGACAGCTTCATTTCAAATAACTTATTTTTCACATGAAGTATCTACTATTTTCCTCCATTCTTAGGACCTGAGAGCAGGGAAAGGGAAAAAATAATCAGGGTTTTTTTTAAATAAGCTTCTGTACATACTACAATTAAAATAAGAAAGGAAAATAAATGAATCTTAGCATTATTCCTAAGTAACACATGTACTTGACTTAATTAAACACAGAAAAGTTATCCTTTCAGTGAACAACCAAAAGAACATTCTGTATGAAGGATTTTCTTGAACAACCCTTCAAGCATTAATTAATAGACTGTGGCTTACTTGCTGTAATTGCCTGTTTCAAGAATTACATATGTGACTCCTGAGAGGGGTTTATTGGAGGTTATCCAAAACTAGCATCTGTCCACAGCACTTGAAGAATTGGACTTCCCTGTTTGTGCCTATTTCACACAGAAGAGGGAAAACCCCATTCATATTGCCAAGAACTTCTCCATGGTATGGTTCCCAGCAAGGGAATAAAAAATTCTGTTGTTTGAGTGCTCCAAAACCACCCAGAACACTGTTCCTGGTGTTCAATTTCAAAAATAATCATATAAAATGGAAAGAATTCAGTGGCCCAGCAGACACCAACTGGAGTAGCTGTTTTATATGTAAAATTCTGAAAGCAAATAAAAGAGTTGGAAAAATGTTTTTGTGATGGGTTTTCTTGCAACCAGAGTTTTATTGTGCTAATCTTCAGCAAAGTAAACAACTTGCTAGAAAGATTATTCTCAAACATCATTCTTTGAACTGCAACTTCATTAGCTTGAGGGTTAGCTACGTTGCAGAGATGAGGGGAAGTGTTTCTAGAACATGCATAAAAACATGTAAGCAAAGCAGCTTCCTGACAGATCCAAGCTACCAGGCCAGTTAGAAGTTTGCCAGGGTGTGGCCACATCAAGGGACATTGAAGATGGTGTCTTGGGGTGGTTTTCTTTTCCCTTGTGGTCTGCCCTATGCCCAGAGCTGGTTGCTGTAGTTTTAGGGTGGGTCTGGTGTGAGGGGAGCCTTGGGGCTCTGGTGTGGGTTTTTTCAAGCCCCACTCCTGGCATGGCCTCTCTGTTGCTTTGCTAGCTTGGGTGTTTGTTAGCTTAGGCAAGAAGGTTTTGCCCCTTTCCCTGGCCTTGGAGACTGAGCCAACAATCCTTTGAGGCCTTTTTTTTCTTCCTGAGCTGTTTGGTTTGGTCCAGCCAGAGGCCAGAGAGGAGCAACAGGAGAAGGGGGGGACCAGCAGCTGTTCCATCCCAGCCCCAGACCTTGATCCAGCAAAAGAAAGGACCCTAAATCCACCAGCTTCAGCTGCTGGGAAGAGGAGACCAAAATCAGAGATTCACCAGGCTCCCATATGTTTTTTTTCCCCAAGGTGCTGGGCAAAACTTTGGTTTTTAATTTCCTGAGACAAAAGCCCTTGCCATTTTTTCTTTTTTCCCCTCCTCCACACCACATTGTAAGTAGCTGGTTTTTTTCTTCCCCTGGCATTTTTGCTTGTTTGTTTTGGAGATTTTTGTTTACTTCAAGGTTTTTTTGGGGGGTTGTTTTTTGGGTTTTGTTGTTGTTTCTGTTTTTTGGTTCAGGGGATTTTTTTGTTCTGGTGGGGATAAAGTTCTGAAAATTCAATACCTAGCATTTAATCTTTTTTCCTGTGCCACGTGGGTGACTTGGTCAATAAACAGTTGGGTTTTGTCACTTTCATGCACTAGTACTCATTTTCTCAATGGCATGAAAGGATTGCTGGATTCCCCGTTTTTTTTTTTTTTTGTTAGGGGAAACACTTATTCCAGAGTGTGCTTTTCCTAAACTTGTCTTTAAACTGCGACAGGTGACATTAGCACAAGAAATGGTTAACTTTAGAAATGCCTGATCTTCATCTTTGTCCCTACAGAACCTTGTGTCCTTAGATACTCTGCTACTCTTTTAAAAAATAAAATGGTTCTGACCTTGAATATTTTATTAAAAACCAAACCAACAAACACTTGAATCATACTCTGGTTGGCAATCACTTCCTTCCCTCTGCCACCCTGCTGTGCACCTTATTGTTGAAATTATAACCTGAAGGTCTGTTAAATATACAGCAGTGTACAAATGCTTCCTAAGTAGTGGGATGTAATATTCTGGGGAATTTAGGTAGCTACCAATAATAAAGTTCAACAAACAATGTTCAATCATTGTTGTCCCTTGTGTTCATAAGTTATAGGGCAGATACAGTCATTAGTGCAGCACAGCACAGGGAATTCTCAGCTTATAAAAATTCACAAAGGCCTTAGGTGAAGTTCGTGGAAACATGACTGAATTTGCACTGCTGCCCCAGCAGACGGTTATATAGGTACAGGCCTGCTAATACATTGCTGAAAATCTAATTTAAATATATAGGGACCTTTTCAAAGATCTCACTTTTTCAATGCCTTTATAATTTTTCTTGCCCATCAGCTGCCTCTTTTTTCCTACTGCAGTTTCAGTGCCTCCCAGTATTCAAGAGGAACATAGGCCAAACTCATTAATATTCATCAGTTCCCACTTTCTCCCATTCTTCCCAAGTTCAACCAACTGAGGGCTATACCCAGAAACTAATATCTCTATTATCTCATGTTTCATTGGAAGATAGACACAAAATGAATAATACTTTGTCCTCAGTCACAAACCGTCATAAACTGTGGTAATTAAAACCTCTGAATTTCCTTGAAGCTTAGAAGATGCTCAGACTTGGCTGTAAAAGAGAGTCAAAGTGGCCACTTCCGTGGGTGGCCTCAGATTCCTTCAATTCCTCCTCTGTAGCACCCCTAAGGTTCTTATGAGCCACACACCTCATACAAATCATCAGGCATAGGGAGGTGTGACACTTCTGCAGTAACTTGCTTTAAAGAAGCTGCAGCTCTGGAGGTCCTGACTTTGTGATTTACTTCTTTGCAATGTAATTCACTAACTCATCCATAGCTAAGAAAACAGACAACTGTGATCCTCTCTTCACCCCAGATTTACAAATAAAGAGACTGAGAAGTCCTACAAAGTGCTGCAAGCAAAATTAGGAACATTATGACAGGGCCAACTCTTATGCATTCAGCTCTTGATATCTTTCAGTTCACCAGAGGACTAATGACAGGGAATTTTGCTAGAAGCTGTAAGCTCATCAATTGTAGATGTCACAAAGAAACCCAGGCATATTAGTCACCAGTCACAGGATGAGCCACCAATGGGATAAAAGTGTAAAAAAAGTAAATGAGCAGCTAGAGAGAATCAAAACAGGCATTTCCAGGAGAGACTGAAAAACATTAATCTTTGTCATTATTATGTTATTCATACTTTTAAAAGTTTAGTGAGAATGAAACATGCAAAAGAAAAAAGCTACTGGCAGAAGAATTAAGAGACTATTACATGAGAAGAAAGAACAGCTCATCAGAGGATATGATTGTTCTCTATAAATGCACTTCAGGGTAAAGATTAGGTATTTAAAAGAATAATTTAAGGTAAAGGTTAAAGTAGGTAGATGAAGAAATGCATATAAACTGAATTCTCTCAAACTGGAAACTAGGTTTCAAGCCTTCAGAACAGTGACATTCCTGAAGAGCTTTCCAAGAACAGCAGCTAAGACAAAATTCCTAACTAATATAAAGTTTGATTCGAAGTTTATTAAACAGCAATATCAGCATGATCTGTTGATCCATGAAGCTTTTTCCAGTCCTTGTTTCCTAATGCTTATTCTAGAAGCACAGATACAGAGCTAGGAGACTTAATACCTAACATGTATCTGTTGTATCACAAACACAGCATCTCAGTCCCCAGAGAACACACCCACCTTTCATGCAGAAATAACACTGCCAATGCAAATCAAACAGTGATGCAGCTGCTGGGTTCAGACCTCTATCACCTAATCAAACTAGGGAGAAAAAAAAAAAAAAAAAAAAAAAAAAAAAAGATTGAAAATCCAGTTTTCCCTAACATAGTCGGATTACAGTCAATATTTTCTTTAATATATATTTTACTGAACTCAGCCTAAAGAGGCCTTTTTAGACTAGGCTAGATTTTAGATACTATTTACAGTCCATTATAGATATAATTATTTTCCGTACTCAGAGTAAGATAGTGTTTCAGTAGACTCAAAAAGGGCTGAGCCTGTGTTAGCAAACTCGTATTTCCAGCAATTAGTCCTATTCTTATCCTCAGACATAGTTAAAAGAGCAGTCAAACCTTAATTCAGCTCCTAGTATTAAGACAATCCTTCTGTGTTTTCATTTTTTTATTCAGCTAAAGGGCCAGAGATGTCCCTTACTACCAGCTTCATGGTGTGCTTTGCACTAATGCTCGCCCAGAACAGAAAGCTTAGGGTGGAACTTAATCCTGTCACCTTATTTATAAACTCTTGATTTGCACAAGGGTTTATTTACCTTCTTGCACATAGGGAATACAGGCTACTACAGGAGCAGCAGCATAACTCAAACCCAAGATAGTTAACAGCTCAAAAACACATCAGCACTATGCAGCAAGCAAAAAGCCCTGAAGGTTTTTTCTAATAAGCTTTGAAGTCTGATAGATTGTCTTACTTAACCAATAGAAAACATCTTGATAAAATGAAAAGCCAGATAAGGAAGATCATTATCTTTATCCCCGTCACAGTCCTCTTTATTCCTCTCTAACCATGGACCCATTCTGTCCCCACACTGCATCTTCCAACTCAGCCACCAGATTGTCTAAAGTCCAGGATAGTAAAATATTACAGCAGCCCTCTTGTTAGAGGGTAAAAACGAGCTGAGACACAGACTCCTTGTTTATCACAGCATGGAAAGGGTCCTGGCTTGTTCCTCTTTCCAGCTCAGCCAGCCTGACTCCACCATTCACTCACCCTGGCTGCAGCAGCTCCTGCTGTGGGCTTCCCTTGCAGCCTCTGACTGCTGGGGATTTCCTGCTGAGCTCTGACTGCAGGTGTCAGTGTGCAGCCTCTGACTGCAGCTTTTACCCAGCCAGACTGTGACTGCAGCTTCCAACAACAGCTCTGACTGCACACCCACACTCACCTCTCAGCAGGGATTCTCTCCCCAGGATCCTTCTTCAGGATCCTCTGGTTCCCTCTTCCTCCATGCTTCACCCTCACCAGCTCACCCACTC